>DWFV01001077.1:0-12012 GCA_018246775.1 Parelbella machaon machaon
CGTTTTAGTAATTCCCGACAATGGTAGTTAAATTTCTTGTGGAGTTGCAATAATGGGAATTAATCACGTGACAGCGAACTTAAATGTCTTACCAGCTATTAAACTCTCGCATAAATTCCTCACGTCCCCTTCCGTTATTGACGGCGACTAAAAAATATGAAATGTATTAGACATTTTAAATATTAATATTGCTTAATGATAGTATTAAAACAAAATGGTAAAATGATAACAAACACTGACATTATAGATGATTCTCTTCGATCCATAGATACTGTAACACTGCTTACTTGAGTAACCAAGTTAGTAGGGGCTGGTAATCCTGGTGGGCCGATATGTCCTGGAGTACCCGGTATACCGTCTAGTCCATCTCGTCCTGGTATGCCTGGGAATCCTGGATGTCCTTTCTGAAGACGTAATAAAGCACATCTCATTATTTATCAAGATTATGATGTTCTACCGTGTGTTAAGAAGAAAAACCGAAGTGAAAAAAAGATAGCGAAAATATTATCTCTTATTAAATAAATTTGAATTTGGAACAGTCGTAAGTTTGGTTACTTTATCCATAAAAATATTACCTCTCCTCTCTCTCCTGGTGACCCTGGAGGACCTGGTACAGTTGCACCTTGCAAAGCCACAGCTGGTTTTCCAGGAGCTCCAGGCAGTCCCGGTTCGCCTCGAAGACCTTCAGGACCCTGACGACGATAGTGTCAAAAGTTCTTATTTTATTTTCAATTGTTTTGAACCTTCCATTCGTTTATAACTATATAGTTATCTCCATCTTTAATGAAAAATATAAAAATCGGATTTTCCATACATGTCAATTACCCTGATAAATTTGAGTCAAAACTATCACAAAATTGAATTTATAAATAATAATGCTAATATAACAAACAGTACATAATTAAGATGGTCAGTATATAGGATATAAAATCGACATAAAGGAAACCCAAAAATAATTCGGTATTTTTGAAAGTACAATGTATCTACTATTACATAATAATATAATAAATTAGTTTGTTAGGTTGCCTACACAACACATAAAAACACTTACGAAGACAATATACAAACAACTAAATCTGTAATGAACGAAGTTCTGCTAAATTCGATATGCAATTGAAATTTATACTCGTACTTACTTGTGGTCCTTCCGGTCCCCTTTCTCCTACAGGTCCTTGAAGTCCCGGTGGACCCCTCTCTCCGGGCAGCCCAGGTAATCCTGGAGGACCTAGGGTGCCCGGTGATCCCTGATATGAGTAACAATATTTACGAATATTCGTAATATTAAGGTAGAACAGCGTTGAAAGACTCATACAAGCGAATTGTTTATTTTAAACTATTACAAGCAATGCTAAAAAATCCTTTTAGGTTATCCCACCCTGAAAACCTTAGTAAAACGTAACATCACGCCTGTAATTCCCGAAGGGATAGGCGGAGGAGTTTAGCACACTCCCACGTTTCATCAGTTACGTTTAAGTCCCATGGAATAGGTGGTGAGTCTATTGCCATACACCGGGCACAGAGCAGACTCCAAGGCACTACTAGAAATTCTAAATTAAAAAAATCCAATAGTACCGCACCCGGGATTTGAACCAAGGACCTCCCGATCGGCAATCGCGCTTGCAACCACTCGACCAACGAGACAGGCGAGTCGAAAACCTTAGTAAATGGTTTTTTATTCTGAGTAGAGAACCATGACAGTGTCACGATTGAATCGGTTGATGACGATTATGAATACCTTACACAACACGTGATAAATGCTATGTAACGATGATATGGAAGCCATCTATTCAGAAGTGTCTTTCAGAAGCACGATATCTCATGCAACTAGGTGCTACCGGTGAATTTAATGAACACAAGACCGAACCTAGTAATAATAGTAAGAAGATCGTTTGTGAATTGCAGCACATGGAATTATGCTTGTAATGATCTATATATTCTGAATGGTACGAAGGGTGAATAAAGATAAATTGGAAATGTGAAGAAGTGAATCAGTGACCTCAGCTATAATCAAATAATTATCTTATTTCAGAATCTTACAGGTAGCCCGTTGACCCCTGGTGGTCCTCTCATGCCCGGCTCACCATCTCGCCCCGTTCGGCCAGGCGCACCCCTGTCTCCTTTAGCCCCTAAGTTTATGAACAACCGTTATTAAACACCAATTCATTACTTTTTTATAATACAATTAATTTACTTATTAGTATATCATCACGACTGGTTTCTTGCGTGGTAGGTAAAGAGCACAGAAATCAAGTATTAAATATCTCGACTGTTCCAGGTCTATCTGGTCAGTTTGGTTAAAAAAAGTAACTCTAAATCTCCCCCGGTACCTATTCTGAAAAAATCCTACTGTGTACACTAAAAATATTTAGATATCATTCATAATTATTGTAAATTACCAAGAATTAACGAAGTGTTAACGTTGGCTGGAGGTCCTGGTAATCCCGTAAGTCCTCTTTCACCTGGAGGACCTTGTGGGCCGGGTGGACCTGGAAATCCCTGTGAAAAAAATCTTTACAGATTAACTACTAATAATCCACGATAAATGTGAAAGTTTAGGGGAAAATGAAAAGGTCCGTAGAACTTATAATAGGTATACGAGTATGTATGGAGAACGGTCAAAGTTAAAACTAGGAAATAAATTTCCTAAGAGAACAATATTCCTATGACGGCATGACTTAAATGGCATTATATTGTAATACTCACATTCTTCCCATCGACGCCGGGTATACCGGATAACCCGACCAAACCAGTTTCACCCGGTTCACCTGAAATATGCATCTGGTTATAATAGAACTTCATTGTAATACATTTTTATCTGTGGAACGATTCTACGTTCAAACTCATATATATGTAGGTACTTACATGTAGGTATACTCATTTCCTATCAATAAAACATAAAATTCAGTAACTTGCAAATTAATAATGTTACATTCGTGTAACTAAATTTATATTACAGAATATTTTAATATCGTATAAAGTAAAACCTTAAAGCATTTGAAATGTAATTTTAAAGAAGTTAAAATTAGAAAAACAACCGCGAATTTTAAAATAAATTCAAATTGCGGATGTTTCACTTTTGCATGTTTTTTGACTTTTGTTTTCAAACTGTCAAATCAAAAGAGTAAAAGACGGTCATTGTCGTCTTTCAGCATCATTATTGATGAATGTACTGGTATCGTCACTTTGTTAGAAGCAGGCTAAAATCAGCGAAATATAACGAGATCAATGGGCGTGTCACTTTTTAGATTGCAGAGAGTCCACCAAAATGTACTACGGCTCGAGAGGATATAACGTACCTACATATGGATATATAATATTAAAATTACAATAATCGTAATCACCTTTTTGACCGGGCTCTCCTGGACTTCCCTTAGGACCACGGCGACCTGGTTCTCCCGGGGGCCCTGGTTCCAAGGTGACCTGCCGATGAACATGTTATACGCATACTAATAAAAAAATATTTTCACTGTAACATGTTAGAAGTCTGAAAGCTGGACCGAAATAAATAAAACTATTTCGAATGATATAGTGAACCGACCTCACACATCCAGTAAAGACCAAAATAAAAATATAATTAAATTTTATCATGTAAGAAATTTAATAAATATGATACTGTTCTATATATGAGAATATACTTATAATAACCGAATTAAAATATCGACTCAGGCATTTATCGATATTGTAGCAGGTAAATTCGTTTGCGTCACTAGTGCTAGTTCAATGTGTTGCGATTTATGACCTCAACAAAATTTGAGGGGCTCCCTTAAGTCAAGCATCAGAAGCCCGATAGAGAAGCTAACAGTAGCGAATCTAGATTTGGTTAAAACATTGACACATTTGTGAATTTAACATAAAGCTAATTCTACATACCACTGGGTAGTAAATAAAAAGTATTTACTAATAAATAGTACTATTCTCTCACTACTCAATGGTTAATAGTATTAGTAAATACATATTATCTACTAATATTATTCATTCGCCACCCAGGCGTATATAACACTAATAATCTTATCATGTTCCTAGTCAAATTATTAAAATTTATCAAAGCATTGAAACCACTGTAAAAGAGTTTAGGCATGGACCGATTCGATCTCAACCGCACTACTTGAAAGTGTTCTAAAATCTGACAGGCAATGAACGTGTTAAGTGTGCTATGATTTCAGTTTTATTTAATATAATATTTGTCTTTTCTCATTTAATCACTAGGAATTTACATCACCATTATTTTTTTTTAAGCATTTCACCCTTGGTTATGTATGATATACCTAATTACCCTCTCGAACTAAAAGGGTTAAAGGGCATGGCATGCCGCGTCGACCTAGCCCGATTTTGTCGATTTCACAAACCTAGAGAACATTATGAAGAACTAAACGGGGTGCAGGTTTCCTCACGATGTAGGTATACCTTCACCGTTACAGCTAGTTATATTTTAATCTTTATAAAATATTTAATTTTAATTATTTCGTTTATTGCACAAGTGAAAATAAACTTAAATGCGCAGGAGTTTTCAAAATACATACATTACCAATCCCTCCCGGTGGACCTGGATCACCCTTTTCTCCCTTAAAGCCTGGAGGACCAACAGGCCCTGGTACGCCTTGCGCACCTCGCATACCCTAAAAAGGATAAAAACGCTTAAAATATGTAAAATCTATTCAAAGCTATCATTATATGATATTAAAAATCTATTTGTTATCATTGATTAAACCTGTAATATGACATTTGATAACTCACCGTTAAACCCGGATATCCTTGCTCTCCTTTTTCTCCCGTAGGACCCTCGGGACCCTGGATAATGTCAATTTATAACGTAATTTAGAAAATATTTACTTTGCTTTGACTATCACCAAATTTGTAAATGAATAACCCGCTTTATTTTGTTGTTGGACGTAGAAGAAATACATTTCATTATTGAAATTATGTTATATATATGATAATTATTCAAATAAATTAAGTTAAAAGATTTAAAAGTAACAAATTTAAGAATTAAATTTTAAGTACATTAAAAATGTGTTAAATTAGGATGGAAATAAAATAAAACTTACCGGTGGGCATGTAGCATTGCAGGGAGCTAAAGAATATATTGGCGGTGATTGAGGCGATATCAACTGCAAATTAACATTAAACATAATATGTCAGTAGCCATTTTATATGCAGTACTAGTTTAGAAGCACCATCCATATTGCAGTAGGTTTATTCATTATGATATATTATCGCGTGAGACTAGCTTCAGTTGATTATAATTATTATAGTTGTATAGTTGATTATAATTATGGAGAATAAAGGGCTACGTTCCAATGTGGGATTGAAGTTGAAGCTTCTAAACCCTAGTACCGAAAATATACACAAATTTTATATTGATTTTAATTTTTAAATCTAATAAATCACAATAAAATAATTGACGCCGATATCTGTATATATGCTATGTAATATCTTTTTAATGTTATATACTGTTATACATACCGGTGGTTGTACGGTAGCGATCAGGGGCTCCGAGATTTCCTGAATTACATGAAAAAAAATAATATACGTACTCTATTTAAAAAGTATATTATGGGTTACATTAATTTGTTATTATCGTTACTTTAATTTTTACTAACATTTCACGGTGTCGTAACAATATAACATTTAATTGTATTGTTACATTAAATTACGTAGTTTTTCATGCCAACTTTTATTTTGATCGCATTCAAACTTTATGACTGGAATAAAAAGTGGATTGCATTCGCTATAACAAAAAAATATATGGAAAATAGTCATTTAAAGTTAGCTTTTAAAACTTTCAAAAATTTGTATAATTCTTGTTTAATTAGGATGATAAAAATAACTCACAATCTCTTCGCAGCTGTCCTCAGTGAGATTGTATTGGCTGCAGCTTAGAGACAGCCACTGCAGGTCTATCTAAAAACATAATGATAGGTCCAAAAAAAATTATGCTTCAAAATGCTCTCTATAAATAATATACGTGCACCCAAATTTAAATATAATGTCAAGTAATGAAAAACTCTCTTAAATACATGTGTTACATGTTTTTCGAATATATAGACTTTATTCTATTACGAAAAAAAAAATTTTTCAATTAAATAATTTTTCTTTAAAAGGATATTTACGTTGCTAATCTAGTGCCGATATTAATATCTATAAGCATCGGCTGTGGGACTCAAGAGGCTATTAATAAAGCCCAATGTAGAAAGGCCTGGAGAGCCCTGACATGCAAAACCATCATCATCAGTCACGAAGACACGATTAAGAAGTAGAAAAAATAAAACGTGATATGCACAACCATACGAATGCATGAAAATGTTCGAATTTTAAATATGTGTATGAATACGGTCTACATTTTTTGCTAATATTTGTTCTGATGCCATCGCTATTTAGTTAGCATGGAATCCTAAATAGTTTGCATTTATTTCGCTATTAAACTATGAATTATAATCTTAGACTTCTGTAGTTTCAGACAATATCATGTCTTGTCAATTTAGGACGTGAAATTCACAGAAAAAAAGATAAAAATTAACATTCAACAGCAAACTAAAATTATAAAAAATATAATATGTACAAGCGTAAATATGTGTGTGTTTATTAAAAGTCTCACAGATGCTTTTGCTAAATATTTTAAAATTTAAATATTTTAATAGATACACTCACCGGCGCTGGAGTGCCATCGTCGTTGGAGACTATGGTGACAGTAGTCGTATTATTGAAGCTGTGTTCGCCAATATACTGTGGTCTCAGCTGTACACATACAAAGTCACAATTTTAATGCCAATCATGACTGTACAAAGAGGACTCTTAAAGTTGGTTAGTATTAGAAGACAATATAGATATAACAGATTAGATCATTAGTATTAGCCTAACACATTCCTTTTAAATTTTCATATACAAAAATTGTTACAACTATTTTTCATAAATAAAAAATGTGAGGACGACATTACGTTGAAAATTTGATTTTCTTTTTTCGAACATCGAAAATTAGTCATGTAATGTGTATACATACCTGAACACAGTCGACCGCCACATATATGGTGTCGTTTGTGACAGCCATGTGAACTTTGTGCCAGCCCGATGTAAATAACTAGGAAACACAGACAAACTATAACTTCCTGTACCGCGGGTTCGATTCACCAAATAATTTTGACATCGAGTACATGAGCAGCAATGCCTTCCTTTTTTTATTTGGATACAAAGGCTCGAATTCCACAGGGAGATTCAGACTCAGACTTAGGGAGATTAACGGCGGTTTTTGGTGAGCCTAATCGATAGTCACAATACGTCATCTAACCAACGTTGAGGAAGGCTAAGATTTTAATGCATTTCTAAGATTGAATTTTTCAAACTGTTTTTTTTTTACTCCAATAAATATGGGTATGCGAAGGTCTTACAATTTATTGTGTTAAATATTTGGCTATTGTCAGCACGCATATTCACGTGATAAGTTCAGTAAAGCAAGCAATGCACACTCACTTCCGGACAATCAAACAAGATCTGCATATGTTCGATCAGAACAGCTAACTTTCTGGTAACTGGTATCAACGTCAACGCGAACTGAGGATGAGCTCTTACGAGGCTCCACTGCTTGCGGTGGCCGTGGGTATTAAACGTGCTCACGATTGTGAAGCGTTCTGGAAGACCGTTGGGGAAGACCTGCCTGGAAAATATCAGTTTACATTGTCTTTAGAATACGTGCCTACAACTGCTTTGTATTGTACTTTTGGTCTGACTTAAAGACAAAGTAAGAGTTTTTAGAGTTAGAAATAAGATGACACTTTGCCACATATAAATACCTGAATAAAAGATGAAGAATACGATGAGTATTAAGTGATCGCTCCTGCTTGCTAATCTAGATGTTGTTGGGTGGATACCCATCCAGGACAAATATTTGGGACATAAGGACGTAGAATTACTTTTTTTGGGTATTGGAGTAAAATTATCTTAATTAGGTACTTAGAAATATGCAACACTACACCACACTCCATAGAACAAAATGCATAATGCTCGGGGGAGAACAGTTGTTGAAATCTTCACTCACCGCAATGGAAGTGTAAGGTTGGCGCCGTCTCCGATCCTGTAAGCCCGCTGGAGATCTTGAGAACCCTGGACCAGAGTGACTCCAGTAGTGTCTGGCCTGTCCAGCTTATACACTGCGATCAGGTCAACGGTCTGAAAGTCGACATCTCCAGGGCGAAGAGGAAAACATGGGGAGACGTTTGCAAGTGGCGATACGGTGGTAAAATTTTCTGTAAAATAGAGATTGTGGTTATTAATAAAGTTCTGGAAAAAAAGATAACGTTTTTTGCAAAAAAAAAAAACCTCTTTTAAAAAAATATTTTTTCGAAAAAAAATCTACTTACATTGAAGAATCAACAGTTAATTCACAATAAATAAATAACATTACCATTGTCATCTGCACGAGTTGTAACAAATATTGATACTAAGAAGGCCGTGAAATAGAACCTGTAATAAATAATTTATTGTTTACACAATTGAATACAATTTGTGATAAAATAAAAGACAAATAATATAAAAGACGACGCAGATTATCCTTGGAGAACGCAAATAATATACTCGTAAATAAACAAAATATTGACATTTCTATGTAAACATCTCTATTGGGCAAACAACACTGCGAAAAAACTGATTGGGAGGATATTTTTATTTCAGAACTAGTAGCACTCTACCTTTATAAATTACATCAAAATATATTGTTATGTGTGAAATAGTTTATCCTAAATATAAATTTGTGCAATTCGAGCAAAAAAACCTTGTAATATATCTTAACACGCCTGCGTTACCCCGAAACGGTAGGCAGAGAAGTATAGTACTCCTACTTGTCACCAGCTCTGTTATACGTCCCTTGTAGCAAGGGTGAGCAACTACAAGCTGAAATAATTGTAATTCGTTACGTTTTGAGCTACATTATATTTCACTATTTCCAGTATGTCACATTGTATGCAGTGTTGTGTTAAAAAATACATACGTATGTGTACAATGATATGATTAAATTCGCTTACAGAGAAATCAACATATCTGATGAAATGAGATATAACAAGTAATAGAAATAAATTGACATGACCTTAAATGAGACAAGGGCCTGCGTACCACTGACCTCTAGAGCCAATGATACTCGTAGCTATGAACTTGCATGTTACAATACAGTTCTTGTGGTTAGACATAATATAGTAACATAATTCTAGTAAACATCACATTACGCCTACATTTCCCGAAAGAGATAGGCCAAGAAGAGCAGTGCTTCCACTTGTCACCGTTAATGTTATATGCCCCATGTAATACAGGATGAGCCTATGTACATACATAGATATGTGCATATTTCCGATTTTTTTATTATTCAACTGTGAGACACTTGTCTTCTCTCACTCAGAATTAGAAGCCATAGTGTGCCTAGCTGGCCAACTGCGGAATGGCAGACTTGATAGCCCTTCAAGAACATTCTCGAGAATATAGCCTTTGAGAACATAGGTAAACAATACCATAAATCCATAAACTAAAATGTTTATGACTACATTCTTTTTTTCAATATTCAAATGTGAAATCAACTACGAGCGTTGGCATAATATTACTATGCAACAACCACTCGTCCTGACCTAATTGAAACAATAACGATAAATCTTAAAGTTTTGCACATCGACAGCTCGGAGCTATTGATTGCGGCGGCAATCAATGTGGCAATTGAAACAGGCAATTCGGGTCATGAAATCTCGATAGCTCCAGGGTCAACAATTAATTGATCCGCGAGCATACGCGGCCCAGTTTCGCGGCCTTCGCCGGTCGGAAGCAGACGGCCCGCTCTAACGTCACAATGCATGCTCTTTCATTATCTGTTTTGTGTAACACTCAGCAAACGCTTAAGTCTGATCTAAGTGGTCCACGCATAGCCTACGTCTCAAACTATATTGAGGGGTCTTTGCATATATATCACATTAGATACAAATGTGTACACATGATAACACAGAAACGTCGTTTCTGTGTTTATCAAGTCTTAAATATCAAGCTTTTGCTAGGAGATAGAAATTTTTAGATCATATACCAAATTTATTAGCAGTCAGTCTTTAAGAAGTGAAAATTATTAAATTATATTAATAAATGAACTTATAATTTACGTTGTTTTTTTGTCTTGTTTTCAAGTTGACATTTACTACAATCAAAAGTGGCTAAACTCTTAGATGCAATACATTGCGGGCCCAGCAGGTGGCTCAATTCCAAAGTCTAAAGTCATATAGGATTGTAACATAAACATAACAGATGGGAAATTTACGATCCCAAAGGCTATTAAATCAATTTAAAGCTATTCGGCAAATCAATTTCGACCACAAAACAAGGACAGCAGTTTCGGTGACAGTGACAAAATCGAAATAAATTTCTCTGTGTGATACGAAAGTGTACTGTGACTTAATGACATCTACATAATATTTTGTACGTATTTATGTCATTACGTCAGTTTTTTGTTTCTTTTATTTTATTTATTGATTGACTGCCTCGTTGGTCGAGTGGTTGCAAGCGCGACTGCCGATCGGAAGTCCTGCGTTCTACTCCCGGGTACTATTGGCTTTTTCTAATTTAGAATTTCTACTAGTGACTTGGAGTCTGGACGTGTGCCCAGTGCGTGGCAATAGGCTCACCACCTATTCCATGGAACGTAAAGGTAACTGGTGAAACGTGGGAATGTACCACACTCCTCTGCCTACTCCTTCGGAGATTACTGGCGTGATGTTACATTTCTTTTTAGTTAATATTATGGCAATATGGTCATCATCTATTGCATTGCAGGACGTATAACACAACAGGTCAATCGTGAAAGTTTGCTACGTTCCTCTGCCTACCTCATCGAAGAAAACAGACATGATGTCATTCTTACACAATAATATAATTGAAAAGTTCAGTTTAAACTGCAGCTCTTGATACAGCCAAAGAGTAGAAGAAAAAAATTTAATCCAATTATATTTTGGCTTCTATCGTAATAGACAGTACTTAGTCATAGTTTTTTTAAGTGGCCGCGTAATGACATTGCAAAATGTTATCATGTTTCGTGACAAACAGACATGCGATCATCAATTTAAATACGTAATCCGAACCAAGATGATACCCAGCACATCTTCTGCATGGATATAATATATATGTATTTAAAAAATAGGTCTCTCTTGTTTTCTAACTTTTCTTTTTTGCCATTCATGTTATCTATCTTAAAGAAAATTGTGATTGGTATGGTCACGGGATGATCCAAATGATATAAACATTTGTGTGGCGGCAAAAAATTTAACATCACTCGCAATAACGGTGGAGAAAAATATCGTGAGGAAACCTGCACCCCTTAGAGGTTACAAAAAAAGTTACCCTAAGGCGTGTGAACTGCCTGCACTTGGCCAGGATGAGGCTTTAACCCTCTCATTATGAGAGGAGACCCGTGTCCAACCGTAGAATGACAAAAGGGTTGATCATGATAATGAACTATTTTCTTTTAACCATCATCATCATCAACCTTTTGATTGTTCTATTTTTAGACATTGGCATTTTCTTAGAATGAGAAACTTCTAGGCCATAGTTTGCCACACTGGCCAACTGTGGTTTGGCAGACTTCGTACGCATTATAGAACATTATAGCGAACTCTAAAGTGAGTAATTTTCCTCAGGGCACACTTAGGAAACTTGTACACCTTTGGATTCATAAGAAAAACATACCTTGACCATTCACAGCAAGTGATATCTAATTTAAAGTAACATTTTTGTTAGTAGAAGAAGCAAATTATAGTGAATCAATTTAATGTAGTATAATTGAAGAAACATATGCAGCAGTATTTCATAAAATGTAATTAGTGAATTTATAATACTTTTCTATTGAAAAAAACTTTCGGCATAATTTTCTACATTGCCATATAAATAAAATGCAAAATGTAATTTTTTAAACGAGTTTTTATGTTCTGATACATATGCATTTTGCAAATAGGTAGTTTATAAAAAATTACTCGGTGAATTAAAATTTCTAATAGTGACTCGGAG
>DWFV01001078.1:0-12006 GCA_018246775.1 Parelbella machaon machaon
GATACTAATATTAATATACATAACCACCTCAGGTGCTCATTGCCTCATCATCATGAGCCTATTCCTTTTCCAGTAGCACATAACTGAGTTCACTCGATCTTTCTGCCTATCCCGTAAGAATTGATTCGTCAAGTCCAACGCTGCGAAGTGGATACTCCACTCCACACTCTCCACAAACCCTTGGCGCACACCGACTCGAAAGAGAAAAGGCTCCGTGAGCGGTTTCAGATAGCGGCTCGAAAAGTCAACAAAAGTTACAAAACTGTTCTAAGAATAAGATTTTGGACTTGCAAAAAAAGACTAAATTAAAAAATCCTATATAATTCATTATAAGGGTATATTTTAAATTAAAATCTGAGGTTTTTAATTAAGATCCTTAAATTTTTAATTAGTCGGAAACTCGGTCGGTTATTTTTTGATTAAATGAGAAGCAAATTTGCTTGTAAGGAATATATCTTATTCCCAATCATCGTGTTTATTAGTCCTAATACTACAATCCTATTACCAATAAGAACTAACAAACCTATAATAATAATTATTATAACTGCTATCACTAATTAAAATAAGGCTGTTTAAGGTTAGGTGCAGATATTGGCGGCTGCGAAGACTAATAATCATAGCATGCTCGTCAAAAATCAAAGAATTATGAAACACGTAAACAATGAGTATTTAGAATTATGTAGCGAATGATATTGTAATTTTGTTTATATTGAATTATTGTCGCTAGTCAAAATATTTCGACAATATGGCCGTCTATTTGGCAGTTATAATAGACAGCTCATTTGACAGTTATGGCAGATAGGTTATTTGACAGATATCGTAGACAGATTATTTGGCAGTTATGATAGACAAGTTATTTCGTAGCTTGATAACTTATAAGCCGAATTGTTTCTACTGATCCGTAGAAAAGTTGATCAGTTGAAAGTCAGCATGAGAAAATAAAGTAGTAGGTATGTATGTACCTAAAAAGTTTCTATGGCACATAATGACAATATAAAGTTCCCGCCTTAATTGTACTATTGTTGTTTCGCTCTATTGTCGTGCAGGAGAACGATAAGCAAAACATTGATTTCTTCTTAGTATACAAGAGTAAAAGTAAAATTGATTTACTCTTCGTTCTGCCAGGAAGATAATATTTTTGATTTTCAATATTATCATTACTTGTGTCGTTTCTGTTTTCTATTTTACATGCCTCCACTTATAATAGGAAGGTTCAAGACTCAGTAGTCTGGATATTGGCAAAATTACACGCTTTGGAGAACTGGGAAGCATAGATTTTCTTAACATTTTTTCGTTGCTGTTAGAGTAGAGAGATTTGATTATTTAATTTTAATAATTGCTTTTTAAAATATTAACTAGATTTATATAATTAGGACTTAAACATAACTAGGCTCGCCTCGTTAGTCTACTGATTTCAAGTGGGACTGCTGAGCGAGTGGTTTTAATTCGTTCCCCGGTCGGGCAAAGCATTATTGGGTTTATCTAACGTGATATTTCTAGTAATAGCTTGGAGTGCGGATTCGTGCCCGCTTGAGGCAACAGGCTCACCCCTATTGCATAGGACGTATAACGTAACAGGTGAAACTTGGGAGTACTACAGTCTTATTAAAATTTGGGAAAGTCATACTGTATATTGATGATGATTTTCAGTATTTCATATAATTTTATTTATTATACAGAAAAATTTTCATAACGGATAACGTTTTAACAAAGCTCTACAATATATGTATTTAATATTTTTAATTTTAAAGTTTAAACATTGACATAAATCATTAGGGCAGCCTATGCAGGGCAGAATGTCTATTGTATTGCAGTCTTTGTCGATGGTTTTTGGCGCGGTTTAAAAACTTTTGACAGAGGAGTTGACAGCTTGAACTTGCGCCAAACAGAGTTCTTGGTGTAAACTAGAAGTCAAATTCGGTTTCAGGAACATATCAGTATTCGGCGTTGGGAACTTGACAAACTGGACCAATTCTACAAGTTTACTAATATCATTGCTTTTATAAACAAAAGTAGTTAATTGAGTCCTATATACAATACATGGCACATATTAACACTCGTATACACACTACTACTTGTTATATAGCGGATTAGTGCAAAATAATTTTAATTTAATAACCAAAAAGGACTTTTTTAACGTTATCGGAAATTTACGTCAAGCGAAATATAACGATATTAGCAAGGGCTTTCCAACTGACCTGATCATTCATAGCGTACACACTTCCCTTAGTGTCGCGAAGCGTAGACAGAGGACTCTCAAGGCTTTCTGGTCGCTGAAACAAAATAATTATTAATTTTACGAATTGCGTCCTATTATTACTATTATCGATATATTTATAAAACCTTAGTTTTGTATTTCTCCATATATTGTAGATGGGCACAGGAGCGTAGCACAAATCCACGAATCACCAATTATGTTTTACGTCCTGCCAAAGAATAGGGGGTGACTCAATTGCCGTACACTAGGCACAAAATAATATTCTAATATAATGAAAAATGGCGTAAACATAACTGATGTAATTTTAAATGCAATATTTAATAGATTTGTTCTATTATCGTTATTAGTGTTTCAGATACGTCTGATGGCGTAGTGCATCGTAAAATGGTCAGATACTGATTGTTTTGACGGTACTTTTGATCTGTGTGTAGGTTTTTTATTGCGATTATTTAATCGCAATTCTTAAACATTTCTAACGTTTATTTGGAACAAAGTACAACGTGAAAAAATCCTAGTTTAATTTTGTTTAGTAGTTTTTGTTGGTTCTATTGATTGCTGTGTATCTTAAGTTAACCTCGGGCGGGACATCTATTGGGTTTACATGGTTCAATACTATTCCCGCATCGTGTCCAGGTAATTTCCAATAAAAGCAATGAAAGTTAAAATTTCTAGCCATAATAAAATCGATACGAACGTTGAAGCGGGTACTGGGAAGTATTTCTTAAAATCGACTATCAATTTAGAATGCTTGTTTAATAATACAGACAATAATAATAATTATTATTATGCCATCACGCCATGTCCTTTATGTGGTAGGCAGAGAGCACTGAGTACTAAATATCCCAATCCTTACAGAGACGACGTTGTCCTTTTACATACATCATTATTTTCATAAACGTACGCCGGTTTCGGAGACTTCCGACTGTCCCAACAGCCAGTAACAGTCTGCCAGCCAGCAGCCAACAGCCAGTCTGGACTATTTGAACAGATTATAGTCGGTATATTTTGCATATTATTCCTGTTTCCAGGCATCGTAGTGCAAAGATTCGACGAATCGCAGCCGATGCCCGCAAGTAGTTTAAAGGTCGACACAAACGGAACTATAATATAAAGTAATATACTGTGCTATATTATAGCAAACTATCACAGACGGTAGCTATGCTGTAATATATATCTTTGCGGTCATTGCTTACGCAATAAGTTTTATTGCGATCCCGACATAAGTCTTACTGTAATTGTTCACATATGTTGACAACGTAAGAAGGATAATTATACATATATTATAAATGCGTGTGGGGTCACTGGAGCTTTACCACATAGAATGAATTATAATATGCCTTGTTATAATATATATCTCCGTCAATAACATGCGAGCGTACTACATATAACGACGTTGTTAACAGAGAGACGTCGATAGTTAGGATATATTTTTATTAAGTAATTTTTTAACGAGATCAAATTACATCCCACGAAGTTATATAATGATTAGCTTCTATAGAATAGTAGAGAAGATTGCATCGGAATCGTTATCGATTATGAGTCCGTTGATGTTTATGGTAGTTGAGGAAAATGGTTTAGTTGTTTAGTGTTTAGTATTTTAGTGGCACTTGTTTGTTGTTTAGCAGTTTAGTTTTAGTTTCAAATATAATATGTTAGTAGTTAGTACAGTTAGTTTTGTTCGCGCGTACATTTGTGTAGTTTGTATATCTGAATGCGTAATATCTACGCGTCGTGTCACTAAACCCGGTGACCCGGTGCCAGGTGTATGGCAAGAGGCTCACCACGTATTCCATTGGGACTTAAACGTAACTGGTGAAACGTGGGAGTGTACTACACTCCTCTGCCTACCTCTACGGGAATTACAGGCGTGATGTTACGTGTCACTAAACATTTCTTGTGTACTCGTACCTATTAATCGTTCATCGTCGTAAAAACTGGTTAATTATGGTAAAATAAAATCATAATTATTTCTATAATTAATATCTCTTCAATTATTATTTATGAAAATTGATATTATTAAAGATAACTTTTACAATTATATAGTTGTATATTAAAAGTCATAACGCTATTAATATATCAAAATTTTGTAAAGTTAAGGTACTATGTATGTATATTAAATTATAATTATATATTTATTCCAGTACTATTATATATTTATATAATACATCTTCATAAATATATTTAATTTATGTATGTTCATATACATAATTATAATTGTACAGGTTCTAAGCTAAGATGATTACGTGCCTACCCCAATTTCTCATCATCATCTGGGTAGAAAATGCCACTTGGCATTAAGTCCGCCCTTTGTTACCGACAATAAAGGATAAATAAATAAAGTAAATATGTAAAGATACAATAATTAAAGTTCCAGTGTTTTATTTTTTTATTTTTTAAATAAAATGTGATGCCTGTAAGAGATATTTTTAAAATAATTCAATAGTAAGGGATATTTCTCGTTTTAAAAAATTGTACACCTACAATATCAATTATAAAGGTTAAATAACCGTAAGATTAAGTAGCAATGTACTAACTACTTTATATTTTAACATATATTATCATTCGCTTAAATTACAATAAAATTGTCTCAATTTACTTATTTTTATTTAATAGAACTATAAATTATTGCTACTCGTAGTATTTGCATTTACAATATGAAATAGTCACTTGGCAAAGTCCAAACAAGTTATTGTGCCAAGTCGGAGAGTGGAATTGCAATGTATGATACCAATTAATATGTAAATCCAATATTTATATTCCGTATACATTTATATGGTATAGATTTTCTTACTGCGAAAAAAAAATGAACCAAGTAATGTAAAACTGAAATAACAGCGACTAGAACATAAATAGACAATGAAAAATAAAAAAAAACAAACTTCAACTAATTATAAAATGAGCGAATGAAAAAGTCAAATAAAAGCGATTTCGCTGTGACCCATGGGTTTGAGTCAATAAGGCATTTCGAGAAAAGAGGCCATGTTGCAAAAAGAATAGGACGAATTGTATTGTCTTATGCGTACACAAAGAATAAGACGCGTACAAAATAAGAAAACAAGGCCAAATCGAACGCGGGTATAATATCACGATAAATTCCATTTGCGAGCCCGTCGTAAAAACTTCATAGCGAACAGGTTTCATTTTGTTTATAGATAACTATCTGTTCGAGAATATTTAATGTCGGAACGTGATTTGTGTGTACCGTGGAAACTGATCAAATTCTTACACAAAAATGTTTAAATTACTAATAAGTGATGCCTATTAATATTTAATTAATCCCACTCCCCATTAAATAACGGGACGCATAACTCAATTGGTAAACCGCGTAAGTGTACCACACTCCTCCACCCACCCTTTAGGGGAATTATAGGCGTGATGTTATGTATTAACATTTATTTAATTGCTTTGTTTTGACTGCAGTAAAGGACTTCATACTAAATAAGTGTATTAATGGGTAAAAATATAAAGCCGACATAATCTCTGAGTAGATTCCGATTGCGGATAAAGCTTTATGTGACCTTACTGTTTAAAGGTAGTAATACTTCTGTGAACAAAGTAATGTAGGTCTCAAATCGTATGGAGATCGGATACACATACAATTTAAAGTTGAGATGCAAGTTACTTATTTGACTCAAGGTGCGCTTAGAAATATGTCAAATTTCTTTCATTAAATTAACATCAAATATTCATGGATGTTTGTAGGAAATAACCGTTTAGTACGAGATAAATCTATTTTTGATACAAGTTGCACGGATTTTTTAACAAGAACTTATGTCTTGATTATTTCTAAAGGAAAAAATTTAGGTACCTCAAATATACCTTTCCACAATTTTATATTCAATTCTATTCATTTTTAAAATTTTACTTGTTATAGGTATAGTGTGAGGAATTCATTAGCATTTATCATTTACGCAATCGTTAATACAAAGTAATATCAAAGGTTATAGGTACTTATAATTTCAAATGTTAAAATTCTAGAGCCGCTATTTAATAATGATAAATTATGTTTTGCCACAAACAGTTGTGAACTTTTTAAATCGGCTGATACAGAGAATGGCACTTGAGCGCGCAACTCTCAGCTATTCGATATTGCAATCTTAAGAAATACTAACTGGATCAATAAAATGGCGAATGCTGGTATTGCATGAAATACATTTTATTACCACCTGAGACCCATTTCGAATTCAAACGAAGTACAAACCGAAATATTACGACCTATTTACACACTATTAGTGATATAAAAACTGACAATTCATCTAATTATAATATATGAAATACATTTTTATATATCGTTATCTTAACGTTATTTTAATTGATTTGCATTAATAGTTTCTTGCAGTACCAATATCCGAAATATATGTACAATCTTTCTGTACGGGAGTATCTTGGGAACTTTCCTTCGTTTTACCCTTTATATTAAAAATATAAAACTTAAAAGTAAAAACAAACAAATAAGTATTCCAATATAAAAAGCGTGTTTTCTGGTCAAATGATATCACATAACTTGATCAAAATAAAACTATCACTCCAAGGACTAACTTTGAAGAGATTCCGACAATAACACTTTTAGTTTTATAACCAGGAGTCGGCGAAGAATAATAGGCTAAAATAATAATATAACTTAGTTTAGATAAGTATTTTACAATGAGGTACATATTAAACTTAATAAAATTATTTTTAAAGATATTTTATTTGTAATTTAAATAAAAGCATAGTTCGTGAAACGTACTTTTGAGTGTAGTGTGATGGCGCTCATTGGGGGAGGCCTATGTCCAGCAGTGGACTGAAATAGGCTGATGATGATTATGATGAAGTGTAATTTACCCGACCCAGAGTTCTGGTCAGCATTTGGCGTACGAAAGCATTAAATTATTATTGTACCCAATAACTACTTATGTACCTGCGTACAAACTCAATTATAGTTATAGCAATATCGTATTTACATGCGTTCGAGGTCAAAACATGGTAGGCAAACACAAGGGTAATACTAAGCTCTGCCATTCTCCATTTTATACGAATACGGAGCTTTCGTTTCATTAAAATGTTACTTCGGTAACATATAATTATTTTGTTATAAAATATTAAGATATATTTGATAATTGTTTGGATATTATGAGCAACAATAACGCATATAATTAATCTTATGATGATCGCATAATAGCACTTTCACTTTCGAATCGATTTTATATTAGCTCAAACGAAAGACAGGGAAACAAAAGCTTCAGAAAAGATATAGAAAGTTTGTACATAGATAGATGTATCGTAAATAAAAGCATACGAAAATTGATTTTGTAAAGCTCTTATGACGCGTACTATTTGGGAAACTATTACGTATAATAATAGATGTTTCAAAAAACGATTGATCAATATTGTATGGTGGCTTGACTACAAGTTGGTCTCATTCCTCCCGGACCGGTTTGGTGGCGTGTAGCAGTGTACCACACCGGCTGGTGCGCTCCCAATGGGCCTTTATACACACCGCACACTATGAACAACTAAGTGAAAGGACACGCCAATAATTGCTTTCTGTGTTATTCGATTTTGTAATATCTGCAACAAATTATTCTCTGTAAAGCTAATCTATATGTACTGTAGTAGAAAACACGGGTTCCTCAATATATGCACGTACGGCGACCGATCGTCCTCAAAATACGTTTCATTACATCCAATAATTATTTACCTTACTACTAACAAATCTTTTCGTTTGTTAATAGTTAAATTGTAACTCATAAATCGTAACAATTCTAATTCTAATGAGGCAGCCATTACTTATAGTACGTTTCTAATATGTTTTTAGAGCGTGGAAAGTAGAAAGTTTTGAAAAGTAGGTAAGTTTAATAAACATGTATCGAAAAGTACATTTGCCTAAATTATATACTCGAATTTCTGAACGAAATAGTAAATATATTTGAAATTATTTATTCTATTTTTGAAAACGATATTGTTTTACCGGTTGGCAACATTGCGCAACAATTATCCAAGTATGTATCAATACTTATCAACAGTATGAACATTTATCTTTTGGATTCCATCAAATTTAAAAACGAAATACTAAGTCATAGTTCTGTTATTAAAGTCGTGTGGTGTTGTAGAGAACTCTTCGGAGGACATAATTGTCGGTCGGTGACCTCGTTTAGTTCCTCCCACTAAAATAGCGTTAAATCAATTGATGTTATTACAATTGGAACGCATCTCTCATCGTAACCTGCTTACATTTTGCTGAGGAGTCTTTCTTTGGCTTTATAATCAATGTGAATGAATAAAAGAAGTGAGCAGGTGAATTCGGCTTTTTATGTCCATATTCGATAAAAAGTGGTAGGGCCAAGGTGTTTGAGATTTTTCTTGTTTGAATTTATCAAATTACAAAATTGTATGCTCAAGTTATTGCATACATGTATATTAAAATTTGTTACATTTTAAAATGGCTGTATATTATAATAGTTGTTTGAAATTGAATATGATCATAGAAAAAAAAGTATGAATGTTCATAAGTTCATATACATAATAACTATTATGATTACATGTGAAAATGGTACGAACTTACGGTCATGAAAGCAATCTTAGTAGTTTTTTTTCATTAAGTATTTACGGTAATTAAACAATTTAAGTTTCAAATTTTATACACATTTGCCGTTATGCGCTGTTGGTATGTTACGCTCATAAGGTTTCAGTGTGGTTCACTGCTATTGTTTTTAGGACATGTCTTTTTGTTAAAAGTGCTGCACAAATAAATGTATTCGTTTCCTAACTTGTATGTCATTGTCATTAAAAATATAGGCTTAAATGTAGAGAGTTTATTCTCTAATTTCAGCGCGTTATTGTTTTTATACTGGTTAAATAGCTAGTTAGTAATAGTTTAATTATTTAGTAATCGCAAAAAAAATATCTATTACAAAGTATCATTCCTAAAGGTTTTATTATTATTAATTGACGACGTGTTATCTCTGTATCAGTGGCTATCAATCATTCGTTCTACTTTGTCACTTGATAACATTTTATCGCACTATTTTATATACTTAATGATATTCTTCAAAGATGTAAGGATTTCAAATAACCGAATCATTTTTGACAGGACACCCTGAGATATAACTAAACACAAAAACACATGGATATTTTTACAGTCATAACAATATAAAAGTTTTTGACTTGATTATAGAACGAATATTTCTGTTTATATTCGCTAAAGTTGCATATTCAAACGTTCAATAACCGTTCTACGAGTCGTATGTATTTGCTTAACAGATCTATTAATAGACACCTACTTATTCTATTTATATGAACTTCAAACTTTCAGTTAATTTGTGTACAATACAAAGTTATTGTTAAAAACTGTTATTAGAAAGTAGATGATTACCTACCATTCAGCTAGTTAATGCTGCCACATGTCCAATAATATGTTGATTTGATGATTTCCACGCCATAAATTAAAGCATTCCGGTCCACGATTAGATCTAATTAATCTATTTAGGAAGTGAAAAATAAAAAAAATAATTGTTTAATTAGTGCACAAGTTATTAGCACAGTAGTTGGTGAACTAATATATCGTACATGGATCACAGGGAGGCGAGACGCCACAAACAGTTTTCGTATATATTTGTTTCACTTTTATTATTATGCAGTTATAGTTCGATTCCGATCGGAAAGATTTATTTGTAGCTCAGTGTATAAGCACGCTAGACACACGTGCGGGTCGCGCGGGAAGACTGCGTGGCGGTCGCGGCGCGCTGCAGTGGGGAGCCGCGGCAGACCGCTAGTGCGTCCGTCGGCCGCAGCACGCCGAAGGCGCTAATGTTGCTTCCATCTTCGAATAACATTGTCTGTATGATTAAAACCTAGGGGTCTTCCGAAACAACGATGTCGATGGAGCTTCACACACATTAAGTTACTATGTCGTGTATCCAGGAAATTAACTGTTAATAGTTTTATAATTCTTTATTGTAATAAAAAAGTGGGTAGAAATCGGCATAACGAAATAAAACAACAAATTTGTATTTTGATGTAATATACGATCGTAATGATTTTCATGTGCAGTGTAGTAGACGGATAATACATATTAATATACATAAAATATATAATAAGTATATTATATTATACACGGGTGGATAAAGATAAGATAGATAATCCGTTTTGTATCAAAAATCACAAACAAGTTATTGATATGCCATTCGTATACCTAATTCAGGATTTTGATCACTTAAGACTTTTTTCTGAAATGGTTGTAATATTGTATGTAGCAACATTGTGAAATTTATTAGTTGATAGGTTTATAATGTTTATGATCAATAATTTTGCTGTTCGAAATAATATAAATGATAAATGGATTTCCACTAAGTCGTAGTCGGTTAAAGAACGTCCTATAACTATTTTATATATTAAAAACAATGACATAAGTAGGGAGTTTAAAACTGATAGCTGTTAATGATTTTTTTTAATTTATTTTTATAATATGAGTTCGCGTAGCTTGAATAATAATCGTAAAATAATGATATTATAAAACATCATTTGTTGAATGTTTAAATCTAGTCAAATATTTTTATTATACAATCCATCTGATATCGATTAATCTCAATAATATCTTATTATACCTTTTGTGTTGTATATTTGCTGTTATATAACCATAAAATAAGACATGCTTTAAACAGCATGATGCTTTAACTGTATTAAAGTCGATATCAGAAACTGGTCACGTTTTCAGAACCAAATATTTGCAATAGACGCGCTAGAGACATTTGAAGTTTTCTCGCTAGTTTGACATTTGTGTTTACAATTCGAATTTTAAAATTGTTCAGGAATGTATTGACTGCCTCGTTGCTCTAGCGGTTCAATTCCCGGGATGAACACAAAAATAAAATATTATTGCCTTTTTTCAATATTGAATTTACCAATTACCTAACTTAGTCTGGAATGTGCTTATCCAACATTTTCATGAGACGTATAATATAACAGGTGAAAACTAGGGAGTACGACATTACTCTTCCTACCCTTTCGGGGAAATACAGACGTGATCTTATGTTATGATCATGAAAGTAAAGATTAAGGACTTGAAGTAGATAAGACTTTGATACATCTTAATGATGTGGTCGATAAATATTATTACGAATTGTAAAACGAGTAATTTATAATTTTTGTTTTAGTGATAACAAATTCCCAAGTGGTTTTCGTAGACATCTGCAAAGGATTTCGAACAAAACAGTATGAGCTTTTTCTGTCAGATGTCAGGTAGTTCATAAACTATAGGATAGTATTTATTGGTAATAGAGCTGCAGGAATATGTCTACAGCTGCCGAAGGATACCAAGACTCGCCTATCTAGACCAAATAAGTCAGTTACTGGCTGTTGGAGGAGTTAGAAGTGTTTAAAATCCGCGTGCATGTATGAAGAAAGTGACAAACGTAGAAAGAGTACGTCAGGTCCTTAAGGATAGAGATATGTGACACCCGATGTTCTCTCTCGTCCCGTGTACTTGGATGGGCAATGACACCTTTCAGACCGAAATACAAGTGCTTTAATAATAATAACTGCTTCATAGCATAAATAAATGTAGCGGTTTAACTGACCCAGGTGAACTGTATATGAGTTGTACAAGATATCGTCAAAACGTGTTAGGGGAACAAATGAAAAAATGAAACTTATTATTCAATTGAGAATTATTAACTGCCTCGTTGTTCGCGTGGTGGCAAGTTCAACTACTGATCAAGAGTTCCTGGGTACGCTTATCGGGACGGGCAAAGTATTATTGGGTTTTTTTAACTTGAAATTTCTAATAGTAGCACGGATTCCCGAAGTTA
>DWFV01001079.1:0-11999 GCA_018246775.1 Parelbella machaon machaon
TAACTCACAATACAGGTATAACTCACAATACAGGTATAACTCACAATACAGGTATAACTCACAATACAGGTATAACTCACAATACAGGTATAACTGGTATCTCAGTTTTTTTTTTCATAAAACTGTCGACGAATCACTTATTCTTAATTCAAAATGTGATAATATCAAGGACTGCACAAAACCCGACTAAAAACGGCTTTAATAGTTGCCCAAATTTAATTCAAAACCTACATAATTTACGACTGAATATCATTACGTCACCGCGCGTGAAACCAAGACCTGCCTGTTTGTCCAATCGTCAAATGTCAAAATGTCCAAATTTTTTTGAGTAGACATATATTTATGAGTGTTATACTTTTTCATGTAGACCAACTATGGTATAACTTGGTCCTGACTAGTATTTACCATTATTAGAGAAATTAAAACTTTATAAGCTGTTGACTAGATTATAAGGCTATGTCCAGCAGTGGACATCCAGAGGCCGATGATGATGATAATGAGTAGATTAATGACTGGGTAAAAGTTAACCCAAGCTTTGGGATCCAAATTAGGTTTGTTTCATTGTTGATATATTAAGTTGTCAAGTAAGAAATGGAGCAAAATTCATGTCATTTATTTCAATTGCACATCACCTCATTTAGACGCCGTATTTTGGCATGATTTGTTTTTCTACAGCAAAGGAATAAATGAGTTACCTCTAAAATGGCAACAGTATATCGATAATATGGGTGCATACTTTGATTAAAAAGAAAAAGTTTTTATTGGAAAAAAACCGAACTCAATGATCTGCATTTTTTGCTCTATTTCATACTTGACAACCTATTACGTTAACCAGTTTAATAAATAATTTATAGTAAATGACTAGATTATTTCGACGTCAGACGAACTGTCTGAGCTGGTATCGCTTGCACTATCCAGATCAATCTCCTCTACCACTTTGGGAGCGTTAGATTTCTCTTCAGATTCACCACCTTCATCGCTTATATAGTACGACGGCTGTTTCCGCTTCCGTGTGACCATGGTTCTCTTGTGTCTCTGTATAGCGAACTCCAGAACGTTGTAGGTAGCGGAACACGTATCACATTTAAATATAATAGATTCTCCATCATCCTTGTGCTTTAAGTACTTCTGCATGAGATCTTCGTCTGTGAATTTTTGTAAGCAATCGTTACAGTCCGCTACGAACACACGCTTGCTGAAACCGAAAGCCGCTAGCTCATCTACGTCGAAACCCTCGTGGAAGTTCCTGATGTGTCGTTTCAAGGACTTCTGCGTGCTGTAATCCTTGATACAGATGACGCACCTCGGCACATTTGGCTTCGGATTCGCCAATAGATTGTCGTGACACTTCAGCTTGTGTTTCTCGAACGTCTCGAAACCCTTGATGAAGAGGGTGCAAGTTTCGCATTTGTATACGTCCTCCTCATCAACATGCTTCGTCTTCATGTGTAAAATTAAGGAGTCATTGCATGTGAACGACATGGAACAAATCTCGCAAGGATAAGTATCGGTGACGAAGGAGTGCATCTGCTGCAGGTGAACCTTACAGGCCTTAGCTGACTCGAACCGTTTGTGGCAGAAGTCGCACAGCGGGAACATCGACGAATTTTTATGCTTGAGCCGGATATGTTTGCGCAGATTCCTCTTCTCCTTAAAAATCGACTCGCACTCCAAGCACTTAAACCTTTGCATACCCAGATGCGTGTACTCAATATGTTGCGTGACGTTTCTCCTGCATTTGAATTCCTTGTTACAATACTCACATTTCAGATGATTAGGCACTTCGTCCTTGGTAGTCGCAGTCGTTTTCGCCTCTGCAGGGGAATGGAAAATTTTGTTGTGGAACTTGAGGCTCAGTTTAGAGGTGAACAACTTTTCACAATGGGTGCAGCGGTTGACGTTGTCTGGGGGCACACAGATCTTCTGATGCTGTAACATCGCCTTCTCCGTGAAGAACTTGGTGAAACAAACGTTACAACTGGACAGCGACAGTTGTACCTCGTGATAGGACTTCATGTGGTTTCTCAGGTCGTACAACGTGCGGAACTTCTCAAGACACACTTCGCAGTTGAAACCAGTTTTTGACCTCAGCTGTTCTCGTTGAACTGTTTGAAGCAAATAGTTCTTGCAGTACGCGTAGAAGACGTCAAAAGGGTGATCCGATTTTATGTGCTGTCGGAGCGCTGGCTCTACTTCGAACTCCTGCCCGCAGTCACAGCGTAAGTTCTGCTTCTTGAATATACCTTTGTGATGCCGAGCTATGTGCTTATCCACCGATGCCTGTTTACTGAATATCTTCGAACAATATTCGCAGATATACTCATGGGGCAAATCCTCGTCATGGATGGCTCTCACGTGCCGCCTTAAGCTGTGCTTAGTCGAGTACGCCTTATCACAGTACTTGCATTTGAACTCCTCCTTGCTCCCGTGGAACATTTCCAAGTGTCGCTTCAAGTTCTTACTCCAGCAGTACACGTTATCGCACAGGTGGCACCTGTTTATACTTTTCGATGACACATTGTGAGCTGTTATGATATGGTTCACGAGAGCTTGCTTCACTCTGAACACTTTGTTGCATTCGTCGCAACTGGGGCTTTGGAAGTATGTGTTATGTAGTTTTTCTACATGTCTCTTCAGATTCCTCTCTGTCGTGAACTTCTTGCTGCATACATGGCATGCCACACTTGGCACAGTGCCCATAGAATGCATGGTCGCCAAGTGCGGTATTATATTCAATTTACGTGTGAAGATTTTCCCACACAAATCACATTCTGGGTTTGGTTGATTAAATCTGTTGTGACCCCGGCTTAGATGCTGTTGGAGGCCTGTTGGACCTGCAAACTTCTGTTTGCATATCTCACAGTAGAAAGACTTATTGATGTGATAGTTCTGGATGTGATTCACTATGTTATATTTTCTAGAGAATGATCGGTTGCAGTAGTTACAGATGAACTCTGCTTCTGTTGGATGGAATTTGTCTGTAAAAGAACAAATACTAGTAAAATTCATATTGAATAAAAGAGCACTTTTGTATGTAGTCTCTTTTTTGTGCTGTTGTCTATCGCAACTTGGCTTATGGGTACCATACACCATACTAACATGAGAATGATTAAGGACATATTCTGGTAAGCTGACCAACTGCAGGTTAGTCAATATTAATTTATTGTGTCTTTTCACACCCTTCAGTGATCACACCCACTGTGACAATTTTGTGATGACTTTGATCATTACAAATGTCAAAGAACTATTAGCAATCTCCGATCATAAAATGGTCTGTTTACTACTTTTTTAAATACTTAAAATATTATATCATTTTTACCTTTTGCCTTATTCTTATCAATCTCCCTTTCTTCAGCCTTGTTGACTTGTCTCTTTTTAGTGTTTCGAGCCATTTTATCTAGGAACAAAACAAACTGTTAAAAAACAATATAAAGTCCTAAATATAAGAATCTACCATAGCAGTATTGCAAAACTATTTATTTATTTCAAAGTTTACACATGCCATTATATATTATAGTATATCAAGATATTTTTTTTCAATTAAGCTTACTAGATGTCTGCTCAAATTTTTCTCATCACCTGGGTTGATTGGTAGAAAATGGCAATTGGCATTACCTCTGCCCTTTGTTAACAGCAGTAAATAATTATAAATAAAGTATATCTGCAATACAGACTTAAACTACTGAAGTTTCTGCAATGCATCAGCTAAGACAGCTGTTTCTAATTATGCCTAAAATTAGTTATGATTAATTGAAAATTTAATTATTTCACTTTCATAGCAGTCTTTCTTATCAACATTACTGAGATTTATCAACTTCAATATTAAAATCATTTAGAACATACTTAATCATTAATAATAATAATACTTAATCATTACATTGGAGCTATAATTGTCAAGTTAATTAATTCGTGTTATTGATATTAAATCTAGAGCTTTCTACTTTGCGCACCACACCCACCGACCGGTACGTAATATCGTTGTTTAGTGATATAAATATATGTCGCACCTTCGCTACTGCAATGTAATCATAAATTAAGATATGATCACTTGCATATATTTCAGAATCACCTCGCCTATTATTATAATCAATTAAAATTACACGAGAATATAAATAATTGATATGTAATACCTACCTTTAAATAGGCTGTATCGTGGAAACTTTGATACCGCTGCGTATGCAACCAGTGAGACCGCTACATGATTGATATTTAAAGCCTACATCACTAATAAATATATTTTAACGGCTTTTATTTTCAGCCCAATTCAAGATTTAACGTATGATGACATATCACTTTTTGAAACATTTTGATAATGAGTATTGATATCCATATTTATATACACAAATGTACACTGAAATAAATATGTCACTATTTTGTTCTAATTATAATGGTTTTAAGCCATTTATTCTATTATTACTGAACAATTTCCATCTTCGGCTTTTCCTATTCTCTTGACGTCTGTTGCATGTACATTATTATGTATACAAACGGTACGACGGTCTTATCAGATACAGGTATGTTCTTAAATAATTAAAAGGAACTAACGCCATCTTTTTAGATGTAGATGTCAACATTAATTTGAAATGGGAAAATAACCTGGTTAGATGGCGTTAATAATAATTAAAGTTCACTTTCGATACATTTTAATGCCAACGTTAAACAGAAAATTTGATACAATAATAAAATAGTAATAGTTTTTTTAGGCATTAATCTTGCAATATTATCCTAGCACAATACTCACAAATAAATTTTGTCATAATGTGAACTGTACTGCCCAGAGTTTAAGATTAGAATTCACTATCGTTTATCATTTTTGTTAAATATCAATTATTCACTATCATTTATAATTTTTGTTAAATAGTTAATTTAATGTATTGTACATTGTACAAGCATTTTGAAGTTATAGTAGTAAGATTATATTTCAATAACAATACAAAACAAATAAACCCTCAAATATATGTGGTTATCTGTGATTTTTTGTTATTGATTTTCTATCTAATCACTCTGTTAGTCAATTTGAAATATTTTTATGCTATTGTGTTTTGAGTCCGTTTATAAAGGCGCCATAATATTGTTTTTATTTAATAATGAAGGAACTATTTTCCTACTTGATAAGACCTATATATTAACGGCTTATTTTAGGAATGATGGATTTACTGAGTTAATTTTGCTTTATAGTTTTACTTCATGAATTACTAAACAAAATAATAATCGTGAATATATTTCGACGCCAATCATTAATTTAAGAAGAGATAACGATGCATAACATAAATATTTGCAGAATGTGCTTATCAATGAACGTGCGAACGTTTTCTATAGCGGATACATATTTGCAAGGACTATATGAGAAATTAACTCGTATACCGGTAAGTTGTCACAGCTACGATATGTTACTGTCTGTCTACATGTTATTTGCTTAACGATCATTACGCTCACAAAATCTTATTTACTACCAAAAAACTTTTGCAAAATATTCTTACGATTAATGTTTCGTTTGCAACAGGACAAGTTTTTTTTTTTTCTATCAAATTTCTAACACTGTGGTTACATTGGATATAACATAGATATGCTAGTAAAAGCTAGATAGTGTTATAGCTCACTACCTACACTACTTCCGTCCTACCTCCTTTTTCCCTACCCAGTGCTTTTAAGATAAGACAAAGAACATTCTGTTATTGGTCTAAATCACTTGGGCTTCTGTTATTTCAGTTCAAGAACAAAGATGCCCCAAGTAATATAGTCTGCTACCAATGTGTGGGTAGATTGAAGGGCTGTTACAAATTGCAGCAGATGGCCATCAAGGCGGACAGAATTCTCACCGAATTATCCAGGAACAATGTTGTGGTATGTCTGAGAGTTTGTTCGTCTTATTTAATTATTTAATTGTATCTGCTGATAGCATGCTCATTTCACAAATATAAATACACCATAGAAATCAAAAAAATGTATATAATAAAATAGACAGAAAAAAATGTACTATACAAAGAAGCCTGTCAATTGCACAGTTGTGGTATAATGAATTAAACTAAATGTTTCCTACTGTTAACAGTTGAACATATCTATGTTAAACACACTGCACACTGATGTGGCTATCACCTTATCTGTGGCAGTTATGGAGAATATTAATATCATCAGTGACGAAGAAATAAATGTTAAATGTGAGGAACAACAGCACAGTATTGATGTTGGAGAACTGATCCATGTCACTGGTGATGAGGAACTGGTACAGAATGTCAAGGATGAGGTAAAGAAGGAAGACTTCAATGATGGTGAGAGACACAGTGCTATATATGATTGAATATTGTTTTTGCAAGAAAGAGTTTTCATATTGCCCAGTACTTGTTAAACTGATGCATTTCACATTTCAGATACTGACAGTAATGAGACTGATGATGTATTGAAGGCAGAGACGGATAGTGAGGATGATTTGCCACTGAAGAAGATAAGTGATATGAAAATTGGTAAAGGAATGAAAGACAGACAGAGGAAGAGGAAATATAACAAAAGTAACAAACATGTCTAGTCATATCTAGTAGTACTATATTGTTGGTTTTCTATAATATGTCGCCCGAAAAAGCCGCAAGTTAGTGGAGATGTAGAAGTGGTGCTGAATTGATACTGATCGCTTCTGTCGCGTGTCGCAAGTGCACCAAAAACATAAAGTAGCTACACAGTAACGTGTTCATCAAATGCACTACTGAATTACTGCAAAAAGTCACAGTAGGCAATCTCCCCAACTTGTGATTTCATACAGCATAGTTTGATAATAGATGAGACTTATGTTCATAATCATCGGGAACAATATCATGACATATGTCGTGAGTTTTCATAGCTGCATAACAGAGGGCACCACAAGTATTCTGAATCTTGGACCTAGATTGCATTTAATTTAAAGAATTTTACTGTTATCAGCAATTGCTTTCCCAAATTCCTACCCCCTTGTAAAATAAGGTAATTTGTTTTGCATTTCTTCAGAGATAAAAGTAGACGCTGTGGAAATTATACTAACCCATGAGCAGCAGGTCTCGAACTTGAAAGAGAGAGCAAAGACATTGAACTACTTAAACTCACCATACAGATGTGACTACTGTTACAAGGGTTTTATAAACTCCCAGGCGTATGATAACCATATGGAAAAACATAGTGAGGTTTGTATAAACTAGAAACACAGGTCTAACTGTTATTATTGGATGATATATAATGTTCAGGTATTTGTAGAACTTATTTGACCAATGTGGGACATAATGTATGTATATTTCTTGAAAAATTATATAAAGTAAGGAAAAGGGTAGTGTGACGGGAAGATATAGAAATAGGAATAAATAAATATAAGACTTATAGGTTTAAATGTAACATGTGAAAGCCATTTGATTAGGTGGTGTAGTTTATATTCTGTTTGATAGCTGGAAGGTAAAATCTGAGTGTAGGTGATGCATGCAAGTCACAAGTCCATTACTCTTACTCCTACTCCTAACGTTTTTGTGAAATGTCCCATTTTTCTGATCACACATAATTTATTATGCAAACTGTTCATGTGCCTTTAAATATGTGGGTTGTTACAGAGCAGTGGTGACCTGGAATGTCCTGTGTGCCGCTTGCGGTACAACAGTACGAGGCAGCTAAAGGCGCACGTGACCACCGCGCACGAGAGGAGGTACTCTTGTAACAAGTGTACTCACCAATCACACACCAAGTGAGTTTTCTCTCACTCACCACGCTATCCCTTTCTACCTTAGTTGCTTTTAGTTAGGATAACCTGACTAATTGACACCATTCATTTAGTCCAATACTGGGTGATAATATGTGAAAGTCAGACAGGAGTTGGACACTGTAAGTTAGATCATAAATATAGGCCTATGTTCGCCTCTGCACTGATAATGGCTGATGACAATAATGAAATAAATAATGCTCATAATACAACCATTAGTAACTTTAACACTTCATGTCACTTTGTAAATGTCAAGGGGTCAAATCTGGGAATAATATGTTGACTATTTTACATGTCTACTGTCCAGCAATCCTGACACCTGAGTTTGTGTGACAAGCACAAGTATTTTTTATGTCCATTTATCAGGCTTCAAAAGTCCACTGCTTAACACAGACCCCTCTCTTATGGGTTGAACTTTACCCAGCCCTGGATCTTTAGGAGTTAGTCAGCTTGTATAACTGTTTCAGGTGTGTTTGTTTAACTAATCAGGTAGTCAGCAGATGGTTAGTGTATAATATTATCCTTATTTCAAGTAACAATTGGCAGTGTCTGTCCTGTTTGATACTGGTTATAACTGTTGTAAGTCAACATTGGAGCAGTACAAAGCTTCAGATAATTTCAAGAGAACACTTCAAGGCACCAGAGCAGGCGGAAGATCAGTGATAGCCTGGTGGTTAAGAATTCAGCCTCTCACTCTGAGGTGTTGGGTTCAAATCCATGGCACGCACCTCTTTACAAAATGTGTGTTTTATGTTTAAATGTCACTTGCTAACAGTGAAGGAAAACATTGTGAGGAAACTTACACACCTTAGGATTTATAAAAAAAAAATCTAAGGTGTGTGAAGTCTGCCAACCTGCACTTGGCCAGTGTGACAGACTAAGGCCTTAGTCCTCTCAATATGATATTAGAGCCATATTCCAACAATGGAATGACAAATGGGTCGATTATTATTTTTATTTTTATTTCAAGGCTATTATTGTATTGTTAAGTCCTTGATGTATTACTACATGAAAGCTAAAACCAAGTTAGTGGCACTATTTGCTAGAAATATATGCACCATCTATGCTTTCATGTGTTTTTAGACAAAGGCCTATGTCAGTTTCATAAAATGATAAGTTTGTGTTTCCTGTTTTCAGAAATCAAGCTCTGGAGCATGAGAAGTGGCATAATGGTCACACATACCCTTGCAACCTGTGCGGCGAAAAGTTCAGGTGAACAGTTTAATATTGACAGATAACCAGGTCTTTTATGACTGAGGTCATCAGTTATTTCAGAACTACTGTTCTAAATTAAATGTACCATTTCAGAACTACTGTTCTGTATTGTTTGAGTGAAATGTAATAAAGAGATTATTTAGAAGTACATAGAATGAATCTAAAAGCATACTAGGTCTTATATGTGGTAGGTGGTGTCCTCTACGTACTTCATAAGGGACCTGTCGTATTGACACAATTTTAATTAATCAGATTTAAACTACTGTAGTAAAATTTTCAATGGAAATGCTGTTTTGTTTGTATCTGCATATATATTAAATACTGTATTTACTGGATTTATGCCTAATGTTTTTGCTTTTATATGTATGAATAAAATTAACGATCATGAAATGATAATAAAATTGTAATAGATGTATATGAAGTGTTAATATATTGTGAGTATTCGAAGTTATAATGTGTCACCATTGAGCATCAGTTATTTAAGTTGTAATTCTTGATCGGGGGCCTCAGCAAACCGACGTCGTACCTGACGCACGCGCGCACGGCGCACGCGGGCTCGCACGTGTGCGCGCGCTGCGGGCACAGCTTCCTCAGCGCGCACGGCGTGCGCATGCACGCCTCCAAGGCGCATCGCGCGCACACGGTATGCACGCACACATTGCACATATGGCGCCCGATGTATCTATGATCAATATACCCATGATTGATATATTCAGACATCTCTTGCATTTCTGTAATAACTCTGTTATAAATCTATGCACTTCCATCATAATTCTGTAAAACCGCTATGATAGGTCTGTAACATCTTTATCATACTTTAATTTTATTTCTATAACACTACTAATTATACGCAAGTATACCACCGTACGCTCAAACACGTACGAACACAGCTATTCATACGCACGCAAACGGTGTGAGATTTAAGAGTCATGGAGTTTGGTATATATAATCAAACATGGCGTGACATTTATATCGGTGTACCCATGTGTTGTAGAAAGACGTGGAGTCGGACTCACCGGCGGAGAAGCGCTATTGCCAGGAGTGCGACATCCAGTTTGTGTCGTTGGCCGCGTGGCAGCGGCACATGCTCACCTCGGTGCGGCACGCCGTGTGGAACGACAGCAGGTCAGATAGTTGTATATGTGTATACAAATATACCTACATAAAGTTACCTGATAATCCATATTACCATTTACCAGTTATATAAACAAAGTTATAAATCTGAGACGAAAAATCAACTTTTTCTGTATTGAATCTGATTGAGCAATACATTAAGTAATTGACATAGTGGCATATCGTCCGAATGTCATGAGTATACCAACTGTGCAGGTCGGAGTGTCCCATCTGCGGAGCGCGCGTGTCGGGCAGCGTGCGGCGAGCGCACCTGCGGGCGCACGCGCGCGCTTTGCGGCCGGCGCGGCCCGCCCCGCGCCGCGCGCCGCTCGCGCCGCTGCCCTGCGCGCAAGTACGCCGCGTCCAATATCCAACCGTCTAACCACAGCCGCTGCCTCAGCCCTAATCTCCGTCAGCTTTTAAAACTTTAGCTGAACATCATCATTAGTAGCTAAGCTAAATAAATTCGTACATGAGTTAAAGAAGGTCGATTAAAAAATTAAAAACAACAGGGGCCGAACACAAGGAAGCCATGGCAAGCCAACGAAAATACTGCCAAAATTTCCGATCACGGATAAAATTGATAAAATGAAATATTCGTGTGTATTATTAGCATGATATCGTCACACTTGGCTCCTTATGGGATTGACAAAGTGCACTAATTGCTTAATATTTTTACAAGCGTATATTTCTTTGCATGTGATGATGTTATTGTGTTGCCAGTGCGACGCCAAGTTCGAGAGTCGCTCCCGGCTCCAGGCGCACGTAAACAGGATACATTTGGGATTAAAGTACGACAAGAGCTTCGTGTGCGAAGTGTGCGGCAAGAAATGTACGGTGAGTATTTTACTCATAGTTCCTTCTATCATTTTTATTGGATTTTTGTTACTTAGTCCGTCAATTTACACTCATAAAATATTAGCTAAGTAATGGTTGTAGAAAAATATATTTTATTTCTTGTAGCTTTTTATGTAATATGAGTAAACAGGATACAGTTTTGTGACACCGTGCCAAGCAAAATGTTTACGTGGATGAGAAATAAAAAAAGAACCAATATATCGTCCTGCGGTACTCTACAATTACTTCTTTGATACTGTAATATAGAAATCAACATGCATTTATTTTTTGACTTCTATTCTAAAGCTATCTGATGTGATCAACGGCCTTAGTTAGGTTTTAGGCTGTCAACCGACTAACCTGGTGTGTGTGCGCGCAGTCGCTGTCGGCGCTGGGCGCGCACCAGCGGCGCCACACGGGCGAGCGGCCCTTCGCGTGCGGCGCGTGCGGCGCGCGGTTCGCGGCGCGCGGCCCGCTGCGCCTGCACGCGCGGACGCACTCGGGCGAGCGGCCCTACGCCTGCGCGCGCTGCCCGCGCCGCTTCGCGCAGCGCCCCGCGCTCACCAGACACCACCGGGTACCCACATTCTGCATGCTGCATGTTTTACCACAATTCATACATAATCTTGTATTTGAGTGGCAGACGAGCGTCTTTAGTCACGTCTGCATGTCTCGTAAAAATTTATTCGTTTGGCGCCGATAACGCTAATTTGGATTACTTGGCTTTCATCGTAAATAATCGTATCGTCTCTTTGGTGTGCCATGATGTAAGGGCACAAGTACTTATAAAAACATAACTTGTTGACGTGTGTTACTTATTGTTACCTAAACAAAACACCAATGGAATGCAAAAGATACCAAAATGTGCTGTCCCCAGCCACTGAGTGTGGCCGGCAGTTGGCCGCTACTTTGCGTACGACACCGACACTTACTTTAGAATTTTCTATGAATAAACTCCAAGGTTTGCGAAAAATGCCTTTTTCGTATTAAACTATGTGATAAATTACAATCTTAATTTTTGCTAAATCGTTAGAAAACCGTCCTGCCAACATCACGAATCACCACTGAATATTGCAAACAAATCTTCCTAATCATACACCTCTGCATTTCCAGGTGCATACGGGGG
>DWFV01001080.1:0-11995 GCA_018246775.1 Parelbella machaon machaon
AGTACTATTGGATTTTTCGAATTTAGAATTTCTAGAAGTGACTCAGTCTGGTCTGTGCCTGGTGTATGGCAATAAGCTTACCACCTATTCCATGAGACTTAATGTGACTAGTGAAATTTGGGAGTGTACTACTACACTCTTCTGCCTAACCTTTCGGGGATTATAGGTGTGCTGTTACATTTTGTTATGTTTCTGTATAAGAGAATTCATTAATATATAAAGCAAAAGGTTCAAACAGTCAGTTATACTCATTATTCCTTAAGCACTACTTGACTTTGTATCAACAGGTAATAGAAATTACCCACATTCTTCCATGTTATGGTAACTTTTACTTGTATATATACAATCAGCTAAGTTATAATTCTATGGATGTTTTCTCAGGTAGCCATGTATGAAATACTTGCTTTAGATGTGTTTAACCTGTAGTGAGTTCTTTTTAACCTGTATTAATTAATAACTTGGATAAAATAAACCCTGTAATCACCTCCAGGTGCTGCAGATTTGAACCACATTATATTTACAAAAAGATCAGTTGTGACTCATACCCTTTGTTAGAAAAACTAGTCTACTCACAGAGTAGGCAGAGAGACAGCAAAGAATGTCAAAATTCTCTATCCTTGCATACCTTTCATGCTTCTTCTGCATTACAAAGTACAAATGTGAATATAAAGCAAATATTTTTAAAGGTTGCATATTGTCGACTATTTGGTTGTCTTAATTTAATTTTACTTTGTTATTGCAATAAGTGTATCATTACTAAAGATTTTTTATTAAATAAAAGCATAATACTTTGTCATGTCCATTTAGATAAAATTCAGAATAATATTCATGTTACTTCTGACCAATAAGTTGATAGAGGAAACTTAGATGTCTTTTAAATAATGTTCCCTAATTTTTTGGGCAATATTTAGTATTTACAATTACGATTCCAGGTAAGGTCAAGGGCCAGACACCTAAAGTAGAGAAACAGCAAAAGAAGAAGAAGAAGACCGGCCGAGCCAAGCGCAGGATCCAATACAACAGACGGTAAGTATTGAATTAGTTGCAATCTTTGAACACAATGCTGGTATAAGTCTGTTGTGGCGACTTTGTTTGAGCTTGAGTGTATATGTATTTGACATAGTAACCTAGTAACACCTAGTAACTAAGAATAACTAGTGGCCAATTATTTTTTTCTGGCAGACTAAACATTTTTTTATATTTATAGAACCCTTTCTGTAGTATTCAGCTGTAGAAACAACCTATGTCACACAATAAATACTCCATTATAATTTAAATCTTTTGGCATTATCAATCCTTTTGTTCTGTTGTTGCACAACAGTCTCCTTTAAGAATTAGGAAGGTTAAGGCAAATGTGTTTCTCACTGGACAATTCAGACATCACAAATATTAAGAAAGGACATAGAGAATCACATGGATCTTTAGGTTCAACATTTTCTTTTACTAATGTCAATGAAGCAAGTTATGTTTAATATCATAAATCACAAAACTTCGTCTGTTTTGTAAAACCACAAGTATTTCACAGGATTTGAAAATCCTGTGAAGGAAAATATAATCTGAATCTGAAATCTAAACCATGAAGTTAGCAAACACTAAGACTATTCTAATCTTTAGTAGAGTTCTATCAAGAGTATTATTTGTAAATGAATTATCTATTATCATCAGTACAATCAAGTGTATAATGTTTAACATTTATTTTGTTCATGCCAATCAAATCTTACTTTATCTTATCAATTGAATAAAAAATATTGGAGAGATGTTTTTTTTTATTTTTACTATCAGTTGTTACAGGGAATCTTAAATATTAATGTATATATTTTTTTGTAGATTCGTGAACGTTGTCCAAACCTTCGGCCGCCGCCGCGGACCCAACTCTAACTCTTAAATTTATGGTTTGTAAATAATATGCAAATATAACATCTGATTTGCACCCAGCTGTTTTTTTATTTATTAAACCTGAAAACATTGGTAAATCAGAACACTTTTTGTCACAGTTTTCTTTAACTTGAACTTAGGGGGGCGTCCATTAATTACGTGAGGAGACTAGAGATTTTTTTACTTCCCCTCCCACATGGTGAGATTTTGCTCTACCCCTTCCACCCTGCAATCACATGAGATTTTGAAAAATGCATGTATCTCGCTAATGTATCGAATACATTCTAAAAAGAAAAAAAAAACAATTTGCTTGAGTAATTAGACTAGAATTACAGTGAAAAATAATACTGAAATTATAAGATTATACATATAAATGATAAGATTGTACATAAGACTAAATACTATTTACTTGCTTTTTTACTCTGTATCTTGCGTAAAAAAACATTGTCATTCACAGACACCGCCTCCCCCACCCCCCACTCCCCTTTCCCCAAACTAAAATTTGATGAGATTCGACTTGACCTTTTCCCACCCTTGAACACCTCACGTGATTTTTGGACGGCCCCTTAAGATTAGTTAGGTAACTAATCATAAGGTATAGGTATTAACTAGAATGAATCTGTAAGTAATATGAGCGTACTAGCATGAGCAATTATTAAAACTTGGTCTATTGAGGATTACAAATAAGAAGAAAGAATTAAACAAAAAAGGTATTTATTTGATACAAATTTATTGTGATGAGGAATACCTCCTAAAACTATCTCCTACATTAAAAGTATAGGAAAAATTCGAATTATAAAAATACAAGCAAATTATGTCAACCAAAATGGCACTGTGGCGTACACTCACTAATATAATTAAGAAAAATCATAGTCAATATTGCACAGTTTGCAATATAATCAATTATTAAACTATATATATTTCAATATCAATTTAATTTGAAATAAATTAAGGATTAAGTCTGTAACAAAATAATTATAATAGACAAATTTATGGCATTACAGAATTTTTGTTTGTTCAAATATAAATTTTAATTAATTTCATAATTTGATTATTACAAAGATGGAACAAAAGTCAATTGTAGAAGTATTAAACATCACTTAATGGGTGGAACAGAGCACTTATTAGAATAGTTTTGTTTTGAGTGTACACATTAATATACAGATTCAAATTATATCGATTTAATTTGTGTAATGTAATCAAAAAGTTGAAATGACTATGATTTCTTATCAACAAACAAACAACTACAATAGTCCACAGCCACAGTCGTAGAACTTATCCTAAGATATTAATTATAAGACTACATGTACATTATTATAAAATACATTAGATATTTGGAACTTTTCTCCTTAGTAACAATTAGGCATAAGGTTATGTAAGTGTAACATTAAATTAAATTGCAATAAAACTAAGATTTCATTCATAATTAGAATTAAAGTATCACTTCATACTAAGGCACAAACTGCAATAACAATGAACACTCATTCATCATGTTGTTGCAACAAAATTCCACACAAATCCCTGATATGTTATGTCTTAAAACATAAATAAGTTTACATGAACAATGATAAGGTACTATAAAAAATTGTTTAAATATAGGATAGTGTTATGTGAGCACCAGATAATAAATAATAGAAATGGTGAATAGAATTGAAAGAGTTCAGTTTGTAACCATTCAAATAGATTAATACAGAGATTCTGAAAATGTTCATTTTTCCAATATATATTTTTAATTGTGGACTATCTACTATGAGTACTGGGCCATCATATTCTATAAGCCCTGGTCGCGACCACACTGTTATATATAAAGATACTTACATTTCAATATAAAATCATTTTTAACCAAATCAATTTTAGAACATATCTCTCGGCAAAAGTGATTTCATATAACAGATCTTTGTACTTTTTTATTAATCCTATTTTTAAATGCAATACCTATACATGGGATATCAATTCATTTAGAGCATGTTGTGAGGAATGTAGTTAATTTAATTTTATTGACACATGACAGTGACACTGAAAGCAGGAAAATGTCAGGGAAAAATTGATGTTATATATTCATATATGAAACAATGTGTTACAAACAAACATTTTGGTACTCAACAATTACTCATTTGTCATTGAATTTTATATTCAGATATTTAAGTACGCATTTTAATAAAGTCTCTTCGTAAATTTATAGATATTCGATATTATGTCTCCATTAGGTGAATAGAGCTACTTAAATAAAGAGTGTCCTATGTCCTTTACGATTTGAGTTTCGAAAGTTTATAGAATTTTTTTATATATTTCTCATTACACTCAATAAAATGTAAGTACAGGCTTATTTTGCAATCTTAATATTGGCAGTTTAATATTACAATCGACTTTATAAATATATCCTCTATCGATATAAAAATCCACAGTCTATTTTGTACATACATTGTAAAGTTCAAAAAAGGCACTTCAAATCTGGTGATCTTAATTTCATACTAACATTCTTTTTACAATTAGGAATAATAATTAAATAAAATTAAAATTAGGTAAGTAAATATGGAACTAACCTTAAACAGTGCTTCGCATTTTTTTACTTGTCATATTATTACTATCAGACGCTATTTCTGTAAGTCTGTCACATCTGTTAGTTTGACAATTTAAAATGTCATTTAAACAGTTTGAATAAACAAAGTGACAGTTTAAATAGTCAAAGTAACCGTATCAATTGTCAAAGTGACCGTTTCAATTGTCACTTTGACATTCGACGGCTGACCAAAGCATATATTTCAAGACCAGTGTTATGTTTTTGGGTTGCGACCTCAATGTTACGTAATTTGAAGAGGTGCGGATAAAATAAAGCAAAGATGGCAAGGAATAATAACATGACACGTGGTTACCCGGCCCTCAGAGCATTATATAAACTTACGTTTATATACAAACTAATTTAATGGTTACTATTAAACATCACCATTCTGGTTGTTATCAAATTTTGCAAGCATAGCAAAACTGAACGCACTGACTCTGTGTAGCGAGTGTTGCCACTTCTTTAATTTCTTCACTGTTGCATTCGAAATGTTCACGCCTTCTGGGTATTAGAGAGCTTGTTCCGTGACTTCTCCCACCGGCTGATGTAGTCCACGGGATAACACATCACAGCAGAGAACAAGAGGAAAGTGCCCGATAAGTAGAATGATAGGTCGTAGTTCCGCGTCGCGTCGTAAAGGGCACCTGAAACAATTGTTTTACTATTAGCACAGTCCTTAGGGTTGGTTGATCTAGAAAGTTCTACACGTTGAAATATTCTCGTAGTCGACTGAGGTTGTCATGAAAAAAATATTTGAGATAGTATCCTACTGCTTCCACATTTCAATTAAGTACATAATGTAACAAAATTAATTACGCATTAGTTTATATGGATTAATGGATATATTTGTATGGATTCTCATAATAAAACATAACATCACCCTTGTAGAATCTAAATCATGTCCCTGATCAACGAGCAACGAGGCACATGGATTTTCGCACAATATATAAAATTATGTATAGATACTCAACACGTGCAATAAAATGATAACCTAATAATAATAATCCAACCTCCAATGTCATCGAAGGTGTGTTTTGCAATAAAACGTAAATATCGCTCTGAACAGATATGTGGTCATTTACATACATTTATAAGCCACAATTTTATGTTTATTATCTTGTCTACTACATCGTCATATATACGTTTCTAAAGTTAATATTATTTAAAATGTTTTTCTATTTTATACTATTACATAATAATTTCTGACTGATTCGATTTTCATTTTGTTCTTACGATCTTCAATTATCGTAAATAAATATTACACATTGCAATCAATGTACATGATGACTATTTACGCAATAGGTAAAGTATATGTGATTAACTTCAAAAACAATTTTTCAAATGTAATAAAATATAACCAACAGCTTGTGTATGGTCACAATATAGGTAATTTTATTCATATGTAATTACATTTCACCAATAAAACACTATATTTATATTATTAAGATAGAGTAAATTATCACAATGAAATAAAGTACAAATAAAGTCAAAATAGGGGGGTATATGCCCGTAATCTCCAGGCAGATGCTCGATGCGACAAGCCGAAGACAGAGCGCGATAGCGCTCATTGGGGGAGGCCTATGTCCAGCAGTGGACTGAGATAGGCTGATGATGATGATGATGATGATGATGATCACAATATCATCAGTCCATGATTGGATATCGACCTCTGTAATGATCATTATCCTCTCAACCCTTCTCATATCGCCATCACACTTAGAACAAGAAGCAATGCCCTGTCCAGGAGGATTAAACTCCCTTATGCAAGTGCCATATTCAATTTCACAATAAACCATCCGTAGAAACCGGCATAACGATAGGGGCAATTAGGTGCAAGCAACACCCTGATGTCCGGTAATTAGACAATATATCCGGACATAAAGCCAGCGCACGCAGTAATGCAACCGTACACGAATTTCCACTGTTCTTCGAGAACACAAAGGCGTAAATGGGTGGACGCGTTATCGACCCCACATAATACTATATACGAGTGCACAATATCAAGGTGATAAGCGACTATATATTTAATAAGCAACCCACGTATCATGCACCTTTATACTTACCGTGGTCCAGTAGCAACTGAATTCTATCGTAACTCGTGTTCTTTTTCAATTTGAATAATATTGAGACCTTATGTCAAAGTACATATTTCTATAAATATTTTCTTTGTTATATAGTTATGCCTGACATTGATAGCCGAAAAGTAAATGAATGTTTAATTAATTAATTTCAAGGTATTTGTAATACAAAAAGACGACGATAGGTGGAGTGACGATATACGCAAAGTGGCTGGCAGTGGTTGGATGCGTAGAGCGGAAGATCGAACTCAGTGGCGTGCCATTGGTAAGGCCTACGTCCAGCAGTGGACGGAAGTAGGCTGATGATGATGATGATGATGTAATACAAATTGCATACAAATTTTAGCTTTCTTCGCTCATTCCTTATATAAACTTTAATCGTACCAAGTCGCACTTCTCCAAGCCAGCTATATTCTTAAAGAGGGTTACGAAGATTTCTCTTGATGTTTACTATATAAATATTTTAAACTTATCACAAAGGCGATATTAATTTTGAACGTAAGCAACTATAAACACAACTATCTGTGTAAATATTTGACGTACTATTTTTTATAACGAAATTATTGTAGTCTCATTCGTTTTATATTATGCCAATTGTATTGTCCATTTTAATAAAAAAAAATACGTATAATAATAGATTAATCAAAAAGATGTAACACTTTTTGTTCCTTACATTGCGAAACCCTTCATAGCACATTTCAGACGTACTTTTTTGCAAAGTTATCATAATCTTTGTAATTGTGTCGTTGTTATCTTAAACTCAGCCAGGGCTTACAGAACATATTTTGAACTAAATACAGATTATAGCCTTTATTTTAAAGTATTGTATCTGCGCACATATGTCGGTATACGATCGCCTTTAAAAACATCTTTTAAAAATGACACAAAATATATAGTTACAACTACTTATATATAGATATGCAAATATTTTCTAAGCATACACGAGTACATTTATCTTTAATTAAAAGAACTTAGCGTAGCGACACACTTGCACTCCGACTTGCCGTGTCACAACATCCTGACTCCATTAAGCAATGAAAATGAAGCAAAATGAATAGAATGCACACATGACCCCATTCTTAAACAATGGTTCTTACAATTTCCCGGAGATGACGCAGCGTGCCCTTGAAACTCTGAAAGATTTTAAGTAAAGATATACATAGACTAAAAGTCTTCAGAGACACTTGACTCTATCTATATATTATGCTTTCTTTGACGGAAGTTTGAAGGGCAAACGCTCTAGTTTCAAGTTCCCAGCAAAATGAACCTTGTCCCCTGAAATTATTACCCCATTTGGCTGTAGGAAGCATGAAAATAGTTTAGTTTGACACTCGAACCAATGCCAAGTGACATTTGGCGTTGGCAACATTTTTGACGGACATTAAGAAATTAGCGGCGAAGTTTATAATGGTAACTTTATCACAAATTGCCGTATATCACGTCTAACCTACTTAGGGGCTGCCGCTAAATGGTCTGGAGCACGGAATTTGATTTATGTAAGTGAAGCTATTAACATGTCTCAGCTTTACAATACGGAGCGTTTACACAAAAATATTGCTACGTGAAATAAATACGAGACAGCTTAAACAGTGTAGACGTAGTATTCGGATGATTTATTATAGTTTTAATAAAAATATATTATAATACATATTGTTAATGGCTTAAGAATATACAATATATGTCCCCCTATTCCGTGGGACATGTAACATAACTGGTAAAAAGCAGGAGAACTATACTCCTCTGTCTACCTCTTAAAGGAAATAAATGCGTGATGTTATTATAAGAAAATCTTGCATAATTTTATCATAGTCATTATCATCAACTCTTTTCAGATCCACTGTGGGACACGGGGCTCCTCTCAGCATGAGAACGCTAATGCCTCACTATGCCTCTCTAAATTCAGGCGTATGATTGTAAAAAATTTTATCATAACATAACATCGCGCCCGTATTTGCCCGAACTAGTTGGCTGACGAGGCCAGCACTCGAACGATACACTTATTATGCTATATGTTTAAAAAATATACAACTTTATTAACACATTTATTTGCTTTATATGGCATACAAAGGCAAGCGAAATTAGATTGTTACTCCCGTCGTGATCCGTTTAGGTCTCCGAATTTGGGTGACATTGTATTCGAAATCATCAGGGAAGGCGCCGAGCAGCGATACATCCATCAGAATACAACGCGTCCCGGAAATGAAGGTCCCTATCTAAGCAACGATCAAATTTTACCAACACAGCAAATTTTCTTCGGAGTTTATTACGTGAAACGAAATACTACCTACCACTTGCCGTCTGACTATACGAAATAACTATTTTATACTTTAAATGTATTGCTTTGACTTGGTTGTGGCTAGCTCGGCTGTCGATTGGTTGCATGCGCGATTGCTGAGCGATAGGGCCAAGTTTCGACCCAGGGGCTGACAATTATTAAATTTTCTAACTTGGAATGCATTGTAGTAGCTATGCTGGTGTATGGTAATACGCTTACCCCCTATTCCATAGCAGAACGTAAATCTGGTGAAACATGGCAGTATTGTACTCCTCCTCAGTCAACCTCTTCATGGAGATACAGGTGTAAACTAAATATATTGACTTAGTCATAATATATTGTTAGAATAAAATTTGAAATAAATCTTTTTTTACGATTAGAGATAATTTAACGTCTGAAGTTTTCAGTGGTATATAATTTCGGTCAATTTCGGTTGCGCGGGAATTTATAAAATCCTGGCTTTTGTTTATCGACAGCAGCAGTGATTTCCTAGCATTATCAGCAGTGATAGCCTAGTGGTTAAGAATTCAGCCTCTCACTCCAGGGGTGCTGGGTTCAAATCCATGGCGTGCACCTCTTTGTAAAAGTGCGTTTTAAGTTTAAATATCACTTGCTAACGGTGAAGAAAAACATCGTGAGGAAACCTGCACACTTTAGAATTTACAAAAAACAAAAAAAAAAATAAGGTGTGTGAAGTCTGCCAACTCGCACTTGGCCAGCGTGGCAGACTATGGCCTTAACCCTCTCAATATGAGAGGAGACCCATATTCCAACAGTGCAATCACAAATGGGTCGATTATTATTATTATTATTATGACCTAATACGACCAACAATTTCTACTGAAGTGGTTTCTGTTTTAATCTTATTAATGTTGTGCTCAAATATATTTACGTAATGTTATGATTAAAACATCCTTGTGCGTTTATGTTGTATTACCTTCAGCATCCGAATCTCTCGAAGGGCGATCTTGCGGATGAGAGGATCGTCCTCGTTCTCCACGAACTTCTTCACCGCGACGATCTCCCCCGTATCCCGGTTCCGGCACTTGTACACCAGTCCGTAGGAGCCCTCGCCGAGCTTGGCAAGCTTCTCGTAACGCTCCATCGCGCGGCTGCTGGCGCGCGATCTGGACAACATTCTACATTGTAATATTCATGTAATAGACACTGATAATAGACTGGCAGCATTTAGCCGATTTTGGGTAGACACTCCAAAAGAGAACCTGACGTCCCTATCTTGAACCGTAAGCTAAGGGGTAAATAATATCTTCAGACATCCCCACACACGGCCGTCTGATACTAAAGCGGGGCGTGTGATAGCGTATTCGAACAGCTGATATACACACCTATTTACATAGTTCTATATACTTATATAGATAGTTTTATGTAGTTTTGAGTGCTTTATTTACACTAAGACGCAATGAATCTTTATGCTCACCACACGCATTTATTTCAGGATGGAAATCAAACTTAAACTCGCAAACCGTTTAACATATCTTTTGATCATTCGTGATGGTTATAATGACTCTTTCTTAGCTATGTTTGCAACCGGTTGCTAGGATCTACTCACTATTATATCGTCACGCCAGGCCTATACGATTCTGGTAGAGAACACAGAGTGCGAAATATCTCTAACAGACCTGACGTACGTTTCCTACAATCGTGACTTTATACATACTTGCAGCCTGATGTACTAGAGTGTTCTGAAGCTAAACTTAGCAACTTTAGTAACTTCATGCTTAGACGAAAGATTGCCTCACAAATTTTTGTAATAAGAATGTAATGTAATTAAAAAAATCGTATTTCAGCATTTAACCGTTAAGTGTCCTCATTATTTAACGCTTAGAATCTTAAAGTTTAATTAGTAGTTCATATAATTAGCATCAATAAGAATGGGACGAATTTATTATTCTAATCGCCACCACACACATTGTGTTCATGACATCTGACCTTTATATGTAAATGCAATACTTCATTGCTTATCATTTTAAAATGACTTTGCAATTAATAAAATGGCAACAAGGGATAGACGTACATACATATTATATCAAATACGAAATACATTCACAAAATGTTTTCAACAATTTATTGCTTCGTATTACGTATTATGTACCTCATCATGATCATCATTAACTCTTTAAATCGTTCCACTTTTGAATGTGGATTTCCTCTATGAACGAGAAGGGTCAAGTGAATAGACAGCCACGCTTTCTAAGTGCGAGTTGGTAGACTTAACTCGCTGTAATATTCAAAATACTTAAGAATATCACTTAGTAAGCTTTCTATAACAATTCTAAAGAGCTACAGAAGTTATAAGTAGATCTAAATAAGTCATTGTTAATATTACATTGTTTCGGCAAATCCCTTAAGTGGTAGGCAGAGAGCACCGAGTGCCAAACAGCTCTATAATTACAGATATGACGTGCTTTCTCTGCATTCATCATTCTCTTTATACGGGCGCGTCAGTTTTGAAGACTTCTGAATTTTGCTATCAACGAAAATCTAAAATCCGCACAATAGATAAATATGAATGTTACCTACGTGCACATTGCTACATCTCTACCTGTATCTACTTATTGAAAACCCACCTCGCGGACATCACGTACGGAGAAATTATTGCCGGATTGATCGGGCCTTTCATGATTTCACTTGCTTTTTTCTACCTTTGCATAAAACCGAAACACGACCTACTCAAATTCGAGTAGATATCAAGCATAATTTTTAAATTTTATTTTCATAAAAATTGATCAAAATACTGATGGAACATTTCGCTGAATTTAATTATAACGCTACTTTGATCTAAAGCATTATGTTCTGTCAACAAGATAGCAATAAATTATAGAAGAACCATAAACAATGAATGATAGAGTGAACTTAGAAGATTTGACTCTCGTATTTTTTGCTAGTGGACAGCAACTGAACTTACCGCATAGACAAAAGCTCGCTTTGGTTTCCGGGTGGAATTTTATATTACCTACACAGAGCCAGTAACGTATGCGTGTGTGGCATGCCTGGACTTCAAGACGAGGAATGTAAAAACAAACGTGACATCAGGCCTGTTATCACCGACGGGGTAGGCACAGGAGTGTAGTACACACCCACGTTTCTACCGTTACGATTACGTCCCATGCAATTGATGGTGAGCCTATTGCCATACACCGGACGCAGATCCAGACTCCGAGCCACTACTAGAAATTCTAAATGAGA
>DWFV01001081.1:0-11994 GCA_018246775.1 Parelbella machaon machaon
CTTTGAACGTTGTGATTACATATATGTATCATCATCATTATCAGCCTACTCCCGTCCAATGCTGGACATAGGCCTCACCAATGGCACGCCACTGAGCTCCATCTTCAGCTCTTCGCATATATGTATGTACAATCCAATTGTCCAGTACGATTACAATGGTGTAATGAAAAATTATTACCATTTGAGGAGTTTCTCCGATACATATAGTCAGAGTAGGTACATATAATACTCTTATTATATAGTATTCGGAAGCAGAACAAATGTATTTAATTCTCTCCTATACAATACCCAAGTACCTATTTACAGACGAAAACAATGATAGATAACGCAGTAATGAGATGCGATTCGCTTCACTAACTTCACTAAGCTATATAACCTGCAAATAGTACAGTCTTTGGATTCGGTGTTTGCTTTTCACTTTAAATCGCACAGGAAAATGTCTTCCTAAATTGTGTAAGCTGGAAAGTCCAGAAGGTTTTTGTGCAACGTTATTAAAAATTCACTTTCCTGTTATTATAGTAATGAATAATATAAGTAAACCTTATTCTAGACTGCTGCAACCACATAATCCATATAAATTGTATGTATGTATGTATTTATAATATATGTATGTATATATTTTCTCCAATAATATGAAACTGACCGCTGCTAGCTTATCAATCAGTGCGGAAAATATGCCAAACGCTCTTATCACAAACATTTATGTCGTATACAGTGATAACAATGATAATAATACCTATATCCATGTCCATACCCAATAGTAATATTAACGCGATATAGGTATTTTTTTCTCTTTGTCCGTTTATCTGACACTTTTTACTTTATATTTGATAACAAAGACAGGGAGTTTCGGCAGGTGGTAATTAAAATTTAAATGGTCCTTGACAATGTGCGTTGAAAGAAAAGTTGATGTGCGTACGGCGACATTGACCAAGTGACGCATGTATGTATGTATCTACGCTTTTCGTTCGTCATTTGAATGTAACTATTTCACTTAACAAATATAGTATAATTTTTGCATATAATTATCACGATTAAAATCAGTATGGATTATTCACGGAATGTCATTGAGAAATTCCAACATTCTGTTGCGTTGTGGTTCGTTCGATAGTTCAACCTCCGAATTTAAACCAGTGGATTTTCAAAGTTCGTCTGTTTAAAGATACAGTTTAAATCAATATATAAAGCTACAAGTAATATAGTAAATAGTAGTGACAGCCTACTTAGTGGTTTAGAAATCAATCTCCGTCTCCGAGGGTCCCGGGTTCATATCCAAGCCCCTTTGCTAAAAAACTTACGTTTAAAGATTAAATATCATGGGACTGTAAAGTAAAACACTGTGAGGAAACCTGTACACCTTAGAGTTGTTCATGGTGATCACTTGAGGCGAGTGAACTATTAGTCAGCCTGGCAGACGTGGCCTTAACCCTTATCGTTCTGAGAGGAGACGCGCCACCAATAGCAGACCGATAAGAGAGTTGATAATGATCGTAACATGAAGCTCTCAGTTTTGTTAGATATGTAGATTTATATTCTTTTCTCAAGTACATAGTATGTTTTTTCACCAAGTAAAATAGGTACTGAAATTTACGGTATCGTCGAGTCCTATGATAAATAGTTACCATATTATGCCTATTCGGTCTCCAATAAACACTATGATATCGCGCGAACTTGCACATTTTAAAACGGATAATGTTATCGTTATCAGTATCATTGATTTACCAGGTTCTTGGTCCAGCTGGTCTGGTGGCTTATGTTTCTGATAGCTGAGCTGCAGTTTGTGTGTTCGATTCCCACCCAAGACAGATATTTGTGTGATGAGCAGTTATGGCTGTTATGTGTCTGATTGTTATGTTATATAGATATTGTATATGGATATATATGTATAGAAATAAATATGTATATTTATCAGCCTTTTGATTACTATAGTCTTATTTGAGATCACACGGCCGTGTCTAAGTTATATAACGATGTTATTATTATCATTAACGCCGCTATGACATGCTTATCGTAATAAAATTAATAATGTTCCGTAATTTTTAATACGAGTACATTACAAACAGTAACCCGTATTCACGTAACAATTAACATACTATCCTTGAATTGTTAAGTTTTACACGTTATGATGTATGAAATATAAATAAACATATAATAAATAAGTAATGCTCTATCAATATACAATCGTTTCATCATGTCTTTTATATCTCTTATGCTCCTGATCACATATCATAACTGTAAGACATCTTAAGTCGACCAACCAATCAGACTACGGCCTTAGATTTTCTGATTCTGATAGGAGACCAAGGTCCAACACTGAAATGTATAAGCGTTTGATGATGAGGAAATCTTAACTAGCACCGTTTACCTTCTTCTCCGTCTGCGACTCTAACAGATGGTACCTATACTGGTTTAGACAGTATGATAGATGCTCAGACGCCAAAGCCACAACGAGCTGGGGTGCGCAGAGTGGCTCTCACTCGAAGCTGGGTATCCCCGCTGATAAACCATAAATCCCTTATCAATATAATTCATTTCTTACCTGTCTCTGTATTGACATGTTGCACGGTACAAGTTCGGACGTCTGTGTTCCGGAAGATTTATCTATTTATTTGTTATTCGTTTCTTTATTTAAAATGACTGCTTAAAGAGAGATAGATCAAAGATATAATGCGAATGTTGATGGATGCAGTTGGCGCGGAAGACCAAGACTCGACTATCTTGACTAAATAGGGCAGATACTGGCTAATGGGCGATCTTGGATTCAGTCAACGTGATAGACCTTAACCTTTCTCATTCTGATAAGATAATCATGTCCAACGGTGGAACCATATAAGGCTTGATGGTGATGACATAATCATCATCGTCATCAACCTATGTAAGTCCACGGCTGGACATAGGCCTGTAAAAAAACGTAATGTAGGACGCGGAAGCCGAAGACGGCGAGATGACGCTCATTGATGGAGGTCTATGATGACATAAAGTCACGTACAATTTAATTAGTTTAAAATATATTTGAATAACTGTCAAAATAAGACAATAATTAATAACTAAACAAATATATATACAAATTTAACAAATATATAAATAAATAACGTTAACATATTATACTATCCCGCCCGGTCTCTTACGGGGAAGGTAGAGAGCACCGAATGCCAAACATTTTTATCCTTACAGATCTATCATGCTTCTACACTCATCGCTCTCTTAATAATATTTCGTTCGCAGACCATGTTTATAACGTACGAATACTGATTGCAACACAGCGCCCCAGCGGCTCACACGCGCGCCTCACGACCAGTCCCGCGGCTGGATCACCTTTGGCCGAGTGTGGCAACAGCATTAAGTATATCTCTCTAAGACATGTTCGTTTTTCTCAGTGTATGTCTCACATGATAATTGAACAGAAGAAAAAGGTAAAACTGATCTTATTTTGCATGTTATGTAGCTGAATAAGCTAATAGCTACTGATCTTCTTATCTGTACAAGTAATATAATACTAAGCTCATATATCCATATAAGCACAGGTGACAGTATCAGGAAAAACATTGGAATTATATTTTACTTGTCTTTTTATCAGTGTTTACCTCCAAAGCAGGAGTGGCAGAGAATGCATCTTATTTAGAGGTAAGGATGATTACTATCCAACAGCTGCAAGTCTCGAACAGACATCTATACACACTGGGACAAAAGTTGCGATCATCACGAAAACAATTGTCCCTAGACGCTAATCGTATAGGAAACGAATTCACAACGCCCAGCTAAGCACTCAAGGTCACCACTGTACCACCAAGCTCATATCATCGGCGAGTAATATGATCAGTAATGTAGCAGATTTCCCTTTATACACTGCTGTTCGCTGGTTGTGAGCAATATGGGCAGTGTGTGTGAGTGTCAGTGTATATTCTAAAAGAATTAAGATCACGGGCGATGTCTACCGCAGCGCTGGTCGGTCGACGTATCCTCATTAATCTCACCGGGGTACACATGTGACGCAACCGGCCCGCCTCTGCGAACGATACGAGTATACATATAATGCGGGCGTGACGTGACGTGACGAACACGAACAGATGTTCGCACGCGTGTCGATGTGTTGTGATCGTTTTATGTTTGATCTGATGTGTGCCGACCGCCGTTCTACGGGACGGGCTATACGGCGTCTGTCTGGTTCACTGTTCTATGCAACTCCACCTTTATACATCCCAGTCAAACGCAACATGGAATGTTGTTGTTTATAACAAACCATAGGTACAATAGAAATAGTGAAACGCTTTTAAAGAAAAGTGAGTGAGTGCGTGATTGCATGGGTATGTGTGTGCGTGCAAATGTGCGTATATGCCTGGTGTCACTGATGTGTCAGTGCGCGAATTGGCACATATTGTTCAAAAACAATGTTTTATGACTTTTGGTATTCATTTGTTAGCTATGATAACTATTAATAGAGTCGTCTAAAATTATAAATTGAAATGATCGCCTGTTTTATTATTTAGTAACGACACGATCTTTTTTACACTTTCTCTTGAAAACGGCCATTATCGAGAGAAATAAGTTATTATTCCAGGGTTCTAGGGCGTTATTGTCTCTATTAAAAATGTCATAATCGACACAATTCGTAAACCAACATAAATTTGGCCTCAATAAATGCTTTACAAGACAGCATAAGATCAGACTCCCTATAATTCTTAGTAAGGTAATATAAGGTCAACTTCAATAAATTCTTAGTAACGCAACATAAAGTCAGACTCAATAAAATTCTTAGTGCGAAACTTGTAATTAATCAAAAATATTGATTAATTTGAAAGCTCCTTAACATGATACTATTCGCTGACTCATCTTGACTCTTTCGCTAAACGTAAATTTTGTCATAATATACATAAATATGTCAAAATATAGTCACTATGAGAAATTACCTAATGGGCGAGTCGAGGTAGAATTAATCGTCGCTTATACAGTAACCTTATTCGAAAGCTAACTTCGTTCGAGAGGCTTAATCTGTCTCAATTTCCTAAATAATATTTTTGACGTCGTGGCCTAATGAGCTCCAACACAGTCATGTCTATTATTTATATTATAATTATACCATCACGCCAGGTCTCTTGTATGGTAGACAGAGAACAACAAATGTAAGACGTCAAGTCACGTAGAAAACGAAGTCACGTGTTCAACGGTATGTATAGCAATATCAACAGCTGAGTCGATGCTAGCGTCGGTTTTTTTAAAGCATTTTATGAGTGAATGATTGGCTTACATGCTCAAATAGGGCAAGAAAAATTAACGGAAACTCTCTTTTAAACGCTTGACAGTTATTGACGTTTTTGAATGTGGAGCATGGAATACTTTTTTTTTAATAATCGTTAATGAATTTACTTGAGTTTTGTTGTTCTCGAGAACGTTCCGTGCACTTATGTAAAATTTCAATTTTTTTATTGTAATCTTTTTATTGTTAATTTTTTTTTATTGTTAATATTTTGACTTGACCTAAAGCAAATTAACATACAACAGACATTCAATTATTATTATGGTTATAAAAAACTTTCTACTTTCAACACCTATGAACGCTGCCATTCCATTTCATACAACGATCAGTCTGGATCAATATCGTTGATCGGGCTTGATCACATTTATGCTTCCATCCACCAGTAGGTACTCGGTCATGTTACGATGGTATTAGACTATCTAAATAGGTTCTTTATCTTACTGATAAGGGACCAGGCGTTATCTACCAATCTGTATATAAATATATATGTAAAATTTTGTAGTAATGAAATTTATTGGTATAGTTTTTTTTTTAATTGTAGCTTTCTATGAATTTAAATCATCTTCATCATCAGCCTGTCACAGTGCTTGTTCAGTGATCTAGGTTATAACTTTGTTGTGTTCAATCGTATTTTATTATTGGTTTTATTGTTTTTATTATGTACTTCACAATCCCCAAACAGATAAGAGTGGTTAGACCGACGATTGTGAATGGTAGGTACTTAAAACTATGCTTAAATGTCCGATAATTTATTAATTATTATTAAATGTATATTACAAAAATTTAATATTAAGAAATAATTTAAATTTAATCTAAATAGGATATGTATTTTCAAATGCCGCTGAAAATTCCAGTTTAATCCGGATACAGGTCGTTTCCAGTGACAACCTTACCTGCAAGGTATTATCTCATCGAATACCGGATCCAATAATAATTACCTACAATAGAATAGAACAACAAATAGAACTTTATGGACCTGCACAATAATTACTTATGTATTACTAATAGTTATGTATATGCGTAGTAAGGATCGTATTAGTTATTCGCATCTATTATAAACATTGAATTTAAAATTGAGATTTTCGTGTATAAAGAGTGAGTGAATGCAGAAAAAGGTCCCCAGATCTGTTAAAAATAGATAAATTTAGCTCTCGGTGCTCTACCTAATCTGAAAGGACCTGGAGTGACGTTATAATAATAATGTTTACTAAGCTGAGATACTTCTGTGCGTTATTTACTCTACTTACATAAATTTAGTAACGATTTGTTTTTGCTAACGATTTTTTATTAAAGCAGTATCGTTTCACACGCCTACTTTTGATAGCTGTCAAACTACTTCTGTCAATCAAATGTCAAACTAATTCGTAACGTCAACCGCCAACTTTTATACTTCTAACTTCTAAAACGACGCCCTCTCGTTTCTTTCACCTTTTACGCACAATTTAGACCGCTTAAGCGTGTAACTTCTGAAAGTCCTAATTCATTGAGTGCTTAAGTTGTAGAAGAAATCGACTATATAACTTCGCGTTCTTTTGTTCGTATTTGTGCTGATAACAAAGAGTTACATAATATTAATACATTTGAACATATGTATACCTATATGTATATGTTTGTGTGTCCGTGCGTGTGTGTGCATGGTAGATTAGTATACGATTCAAAGCACTCTCGACTAGAACATCAACGTAAATAATCATAAATTGTATCTAGAATATTTTATTTATTAGAGGATTAATGTGCAGCTTTATATTATAGACGTCGTAATAACACGTATTGGGTTAGCACTGGCCGAAGAACGGAGATCATTATAATCAACGCTGTAATAGCAGGAAACTTTTATATACTACTTTTCCTCACGAATTTGCTCATATGAATTTGCCTGTTTCAATAAAAGCCCATCACAAACTATATCTAGAATCAACGCAACAAGATGTTTTGAGAAGATTAACCAATAACGTTAAGAGACAAGGAATGATTGAAAGACAGAAAAAACAAGAAAAAAATATGTAGCGAAGTACGAGAGGTTTTCTAAAAATATAGCAACAGAGAGGCTAATGTAATGAATGTCAAAGGCAACATTTCTACCCCCGGGGGCAAAATGAGAAAGCTCCCCGCCCCTAACTGGGGCAGATCAGTAGAACTAAAAAGTCATTACTCGGTGCCGGCGCCCTTTGTACTAACAGTCTTCATTTTAATTCCGCGAATTTCGTCTTTCTCTTTTAGCAAATTGCAAGAGAATTTTTCTTTCAGATTTTCATCGCGAAATGATTAATTATTATCTGTACTTACTGTAAAGTAGAGTTGTTTTTTTAAAAGTGGATTACGACTGGCCGAAGATAGATGATGTTTCTTAATTTGTCCTTTTCTAGTACACGTTTATTACCAACTTATATTAACTGCATTGACATTTCCAGACTTAATCCTATAGTCCCGTTTGAGGTCAATTGCAGGTGTCCGTGAACGGCGGCGACTGCTTCTGACTGCTGCTCGCTACGGCTATAGGAAACTTCTTAACCCTGTTCTCTTTTCAACAAAGTCGTCACATTATATACTTAAATATACCTACGTACTCGTCTATTAAAGGTGCTTTTGACGTAAACAATAAAATATTAACCTTTTGTATTAATAAATGCTCAAAAGCTTTTGTACGTTTTGTCTCGCTCCCCCGGCGGCGCTCTCGATATGATAGAAAGGGATACATCATACAATATTTAAGGTTACGCTTTGAGAATTTTTTTCTCAATTTACTTTTGACATTTTCATCGTTCCAAAAATTTCTAATATAAATGTTAAAAGCCTTTAAAGGGTATTGCTTGTTATTTGATAGAATTTTGTTTGTTGCAAGCGCGAATGCTTATCGAAAGGTCCCAGGTTTGAATCCTGGATCGGATAGTATTGGTCTTTTTGAATTAGATTTACTAGTAGAAATTTCTAGTAGTGGCTTATACTCTGGGTTATCAGACCCGATTTATGGCAATAAGCTCACTACCTATTCCATGGTGTGACATAAACGTAACCGGTGAAATGTGGAAGTGTACTACACTCCTCAGCCTACTCCTTCAGGAATTACAGGCGTGATGTTACGTGTTATCACGGCTCAAACTAAAATTTTTACTGCACTACCACAGAGATAGAAAGCTGTATAAATAAAGTGTTTATTATAAACAAGTAACACTCGTATACGAGAAGAACTTGTTAGTTCCAACCAATGCCTTCGTTCAGACAATTCGCTTATTAATTTTAGTAAAAATCGTATCAACAACTTCCGGCATTATCCCACGGCGTTCACTCGTATGTGATCAATCTTTATAAATTGCTACACTCTCAGTAGACAAATTTGTTTTCGCAATGCTGTTCGTTCGTCGCCCGGGTCGAATTAGATTGTGTTTATTCGATGTGACTTTTAGTTGCGTTAACCGCGCCGCGCCCGCGCCGCACCGCACCCGCGCCGCTCCCACACCGCTTTCTAAGCTCGTTAGCGACGCTTGTGCTTTTGTCGCCGTCGTTTCGTCTAACCATATTACAAACGCAATGTATCAAGAGCCTCCTATATAATCAGGGAAACAGTGATCGATGATATAGTTATTCCGTTTTAAGGAATTACGTGTAAATAGCTAGTTTCTATTAGATAACAAGTACTTGCATCATCAAATCATTTCAGCGATGACTTACTCGGCACTGATTACAAAATCTTGGGAGTGAGCACTTACAGAAATCTCCTTATCAATTTTCTCCAAATGAATTATTTTTTTTAAATATTTTTTTAACGCTTACTAAAGAATGTGAAGAAAACGGATGTTTTTATTCAAATTACAATAATAAAGAGCACAATAGAATAGAGTGTTGTTTCTATAACTATTATCATTGAGCTGCATAATAATTAATATATTCCAATGACACATTGTTTCATTTAGTCGCAATATTAAACTTTATAAAAATATTGCATTAATAAGAGTAGGTATCGAGGCTTCGATGCTACTTAAATGACTAATATTGAAACACTGCTTGGATGCTATTTATTAGAATAGGTAAAAATATTTTGATGATATCATAACGTGTTTGATGGAAGGGCGGGGGAGAGGCGGGTGAGTATGATCTAGTAAGAACAATTACCGGGCGGTTCGATGCTAACGCGGGTAATACGTTGGGCGGACGAAAGATGAACGCTGGGCCGGCGCGGGATGTAAATGGGTCAGACGCATGACATACGTGCGACGATTGTATCATAAAGAAATAACATAACTTAAAATTTAGTAATAAGTCATTAGACTTAATATTTAATTAATAAATTTAAGCGAGCACTGGAACAGTGGGAGCATTGTCGCCTCAGTGTATGAACGTGCCTTTACCTGTCAAATTGATACTGAATCAATCGCCTCACATCGCCGACTTACCATTACGAACTTTTTACGTCTACCATAAAATAATTTTAGCTCCCAACTTCACCGTAGATATTATAATCAAAGATACCTTTATTTAGTAGTTTTGATCGTTGTAACAATAGTCATAATAGCGATAGTTGAAATAATTTTTGAGATGTAACTGAAGTATTAGTATTAGTAACCTCTCCGTATATATGATGGTCGGTGTGAAGTACGTATCAAATCAAATCTTGCTTCTCGTTTGCTTTACATAGGTAGTTGATAGATATTAAATTTAAAATAGGTACAAAACCTGGACCGAAATATTGCGTTTCCATGTTATCATACTATCCTAATTTTTTTTTTATTAACATGACGTATACACGTGATACTTTCACAATACTGCAATTTAAATAATGTTGTACGAATTAAGGACCTCATCTGTAATAAATATATAATCCCGTTAAAATCTTGATCAATGTTCCAACTGTTTATTATTCCGATACGTAATATATAATAACGGGTATACAAATATCCATCAGAAGCAATCATTTAATTCGTGGTTCCGATGCCGATGTGCATAAAACATTGCTTAGGACCGATAATGCGCAAAGGAAGTCATGATCGTTGAATGAAAAAAAAAGTTCAACTATTTAATATGAAAATAAAAAGAAACATTTCATAAGGATCAAAATCATTTGCACCTTCTATTTGAATATATTACCGATCATATAATGATCGCATCGCGATACATGTATGTAATGTAATGTTTGCGGTAATATTATTTTTTGTAACGCTCCATCTACTCATTTGCCGATTGTATTCAAATTAAAGTTTAATGACCTGCGGTATGTTTAATGTGATTTATAAAACATAACACCTTTATCATAGATTAAATATTAGAGGTACAATCATAATGTTACATGTATGATCTGTACAGGTGTTGTATTTAGTATAATTGTATATTAAAATACATTGTATTTTAGTTTTGTGGTGTATTATGTCTGCCTACGACCCTGGAAAATATTTGTGACAATTGGTTTGTATAGTTTATAATTTGATGGACGATATATTTCTTTAATCATTAAAATATGTGAAACTATATTAAAATATTTTTAAAATTCTCATCGAATACAGCTGTATAAAACATGACAACGTGTCATTTAAAAGAACGGGAGCATAATACACGACCTAATGTAAACAGGAGAAAAAAAAACATTTCTGATTACATGTCAACCAGAGACCAAAATACACTACTTAAAATAAAACAGTCAAGGCGATACATCTAAAATACAATACAAAATATAATATTTAAAAAAATTTGATCAACCTTTACAAGTTGAGAAATCGTTTGTTTCAATATTTTTATTTTTAAACGTTAAAAAAACACAAGTACAAAAAAAATACCGTCTAAAATTTTTTGTCCACTTCATTTTGGTGAGAACTTTTAAAACATGTTAAATTGAGGCGGCATCGTGAGAGAGCAAAAGAAAACATGTTTTTTCCTTACTGTAATCTACAATTATTAGGTAAAAGGAGTTATTAACGTAAAAATTGCTTCTAATCAAAAACACAATGTAAGTAAAAATTAATTAGCAAGAAGACCACATTTAAATATTCAATTCAGCGAGAGTAACTCAGACAGCAATATACAGAAGAACGAGACACGCGATCAAAGAAATAAAAAGTGTCAAATTTATATTTAAATTAACAATGAGGAAGCGCTTCTAACAGTACATATTATAAAATTGATATCAGCCAGTACCTACTTATAAACGTTAATAATAATACAACCAACGTGATCTAACGTCCAAACCAAAACGAGAGATGAAAATGGAATTATAACGTGCATGCCACAAATAGATTTGTCTCTCAACAACTTAATTATGTTTTGGCATTGCGTGCTGATGTACGTTAGTCCATAGCAGCATCAACATGCAATAAATCATCCAGTTCAGCGGAAACTGGTCACAAAACTCACAGTGTTATATGTAACAATGTTAATTAATCTTCCGCATGTTCTATTCTAAAATTAAACCCCAGAATCTCCATTAACTGCATCACTGTACTTTTCAGATTTTTTTTCACGTGCATCAAAAACACAATCATTATTTAAATTGAAACAAATAATAATTATATTATTATTTGCACAACGAATTTTATGATTATTTTCACAACAGAGTGATCATTTTTACAACAGAGCCCTAAGGGTTACGCAGAGAAAGCCTAGTGAAATATCTCTATCCTGCAGATCATAGCACTGCTGATAGAGCAATTGAGATGGAAAGCTAATGATGTTTAACACGTCTTCTTCATACAACTATAAGTTGTAACTCCGTTGGACGATTTGCGTCTATTACAAAAATACGAGATAGAGAAAAT
>DWFV01001082.1:0-11992 GCA_018246775.1 Parelbella machaon machaon
TTATCAATGCATCTAATTCGTATTTTTAAAATAATCAAAAAAATACCGAGCTAAGCTCGGTCTCATCCAGGTACTAACATTTAAATAGGTACTGTCCGATGGTATGTAGGCACTTGAAAACTGTTGGACTCATTTCGATATTTTTTTGAAAAATTCATAATAGCACTCGTAGTAGTTTTTAGGGAAAAAAAATCAAAAGTTGTCGGGGAAAATTGGTGAAAAGCTGAAAGTGCCTTTCTATAGCTATTTGTTGCATAATCGTTCCCATCGCGTGTAAATAAACAGTCCAACTAATTATTTAAAAATCATAAATAATGAAACTGATTATTATTAGCTAATGTTAGGTTGCTAAAAATTAAAAAACAAAACCTATACATTGCCTACGCGAACAGCCCACTAGATCACTAGGGTACATTAAACAGGGCTAAGTAACCGCAACCCGACACCCCCGGCGACGTCACGCCCTGTGATTTGTAGTGACCTTGGGGCGTAGTGTGTCAGCGACGGAGCGGCGTTACTGCGACCCTCATCAAAGTACCATTACATGAAAATGCTTAAGAAGTATTAAATATAAATAAAATAGCCAATTCTCGGCAATTAGCTCGACTTTTAGGTCGTCTTCGTCTGTTACAAATCAAGTATCATTCATACTACACAGGCGTTTGTTAAAAATGTGCATAATGAAACAAAGTCTCACACAACATAAACATGAATATACTTGAAAGATATGTGCATTCGTTTTAAAAAAAAAAACCTAATTATTAATAAAATGAATATGATCATGTAATTAATGGTTCTGGAAGCAATATAGGCTACTTTTTATTCCGACAAAATAAATCGTTCTTTTTGAATTCAGCCTCTACAGCTAAAATATTACAGCATATAATCTTAAAGATGCTAAGATCTAAGTAATTATTGAGATCTTTTTGGCTGGGACTATAGGAATGGAGTCGCGGGAGCAAAATAAAAAATAAAATATAATCGGTTTGGCACTGAAATGAGGAGTAAAGTATATACGTTTAGCGGTCTGCATATCGATAGTGCAGCTCTCGCGCTCCTGGCAGGGTCTTTGCTGCAGCAGCTCGACGAGCGAAGAGCAGTCCTGCTGGCGCTCGGCGGGCACCAGCAGTAGGCGCGTGCGGAAACTCACGCCGCGCCCGCACGTGGCCGAGCACGGCGACCAGCCCGACCACGGCGTGGTGGGGCACGACGGGTCCGAGATCTCGCGTTCCTGCTCTGTGCACTCCGGCTGCATGCACTTGCGGTTCTCCTCTGCAAAAAACGCCATTATGTGGCTAACTAGTATTTAAATAAGGGTTTTGCCCTTATAGACTTAATTAAAAAAGTATTTGAGATAGATACTTAATTACTTAAAATACGAAATCAAATCCACAATCAAATTACAATGCATGGAGTTCAGATCGAGTAGCATTACTACTAGTTGAATTTAGATAATTGTTACTCAACGTTTGAAGTAAAATGAAAGTTATTTCTTATACCGATCTGGACCAGCGGACATTTCTTGAAGCCCATAGCGTTGTGGAAGCGTCTTCGGCGGGTTTCCACACCGATGCCGCAGGTGACAGAGCACTCGGTCCAGAGTCCCCACTCCGTTGTCTTGCATATTCCGTCTACGTCTTCAACCGGCGCAACTGCGCTATCACCGTCAACTTCGGTAACACTATCGCCCCTAAATTAAGAAATAAGATACTTATTCCTGGTTTTCAAATTTATAATATACCATGTAGTTTTATTCTTACTTACTCGCACTCCGCAACAGCGGCGACGCACATCTCCTTGGAGACAAGCTGGCGGTCGCAGGAGAACATCTGCGCTTTCTGCGGCATCCGGTATTCGCGCGTCCGCATGCGCAGCCCCTTGCCGCACGTCACCGAGCACGCCGACCACGGGCCCCACTCGCTTACCGCGCACTCCGCTGCGGACATAAAGATTTCTTTCATACAAATACATATATCTATTGATATAAGGCAATTAAATATAAGTTAAACACTGAACAAATTTGTAATATAACTGACTGACAACGAAATTTCGATCTGGCCTGAGAATGGCATTCATCTTCTTTAGCAATCTTCGTCACTTCAAAGCGAATTGGAAATATCAACCTAAATAACCATTTATCAATATACTACTAAAGAATGTAAATTGTAAACAAAAGACAAAAGGCTTACGTTTATTAATCGACTGGGTATTTTCAGACTCTTCTGCTACCAGAGATAGCAGTATCTCCTCATCACAAGACTTGTGTAGGATCTTGTCACGCACGACCCACAAGCGAGCGAGTGGAGCCATCACGCTGTTATCGGGGTTATAGAAAGGGGCGCGGGGGTCCTCGGGATACATGTTCGTAATGCGATACATCCGCTCACGAGGAGAAGACTCTGCATTCGGCGACTAAAAGCATAAAAAAACTGCTAGAAATTTCTTATTAACCGTAACAACTGAAGAATACAATAATAGAAATATCTTTTCAAATATCGAGTAAAGAACCCCACTCTGAAGAAAATTCAAAGATGACCCAACTTAATCGTCATATACCTATAACGTTCTGTATCCCTCAACGTACGTATATTCCCTGTTTATTTATTTTATTTAAGCAAATCACCATATATGAGATGCCGTTGTCGGTGCCCGCGTCGTAAGGGTACAGGTCGACGATCTTCTCCCGAGCCCACGTGCAGTCCTTGTTGCACAGGTTCAGCCCGTTCACACCAACCACCCAATCGGGAGACGGACCTGAGTCATATGAAACATAACTAGACTCACAATAACAAACGTGACCAACCTGTTACCAATGAATACTACCAACTAATATTACCTAAACATCGCCAGTGTTCCTTCCTCCCCATCCTCCCCAACTGATATCTATTACAAAGTACAGTGCTTTCACGGCTACATATATTAAAAGTAAGGGTGTAGTAAAGAGATTTAAATGGATATATACAAGTCACAAGACTTCGAAGTGTGGTTCCCAGTAGTGAGCATTCACTGTAACTGTAATTGGCAAAGCATTTATTCTAAGGTAAAGGTGATGCGAATGTGGCTTACGAAATTGCTTTCATACATGATCCATTTGTAAATTCAAAAGCAATACATATCTCACCAAACATAGACGCGACAGAGAGGTAAGGTCGTTTCTTGTCGACGGAGAACGTGGTGGACGTGTTCGAGTTAACCTTAGGGTACCACAGCCCCTGCGCCTTCACGATCGAGCGCAACACTCCGCCTTGCTGTCTCAGCTCGCGTTCCATCAGACCAACGGAGCCCCATTCCGCCAACGACCTGAGACATGAAGCCTAAATATTGTAAAAATGGTTAAGGAATTCGATCGCATACCTAATTATAGAAAGGAGGAAACATAGCAAAAGGAATAATTGATTGCTTAAACGTTATCGCCGTCCATAAAAAAGCAATACTAATAATCTTCAGTCCAATTAACGAAATACATGAAATATATTACAATTTTAATAAAATTATGACATTATAACCTGACAAATTGTCTACATAACTTATTATTACATGAATTACCTAATAGATAAACTATCCTACAATTACGCACCTGAACCCATCAGTAGCCGTCTGACCTTCTCCCCAGAAACTGAAATTCCTGGGGTGTGTAGCACCAATGAGGTCGGAGAAGTGTGTCAACCATAGAGCTTGGGTCGGAAAGTCTTTGGGATGTGTTTGTGGAGACCACAATCCTTCAAACACCAGCTGAAATTACATTTTTAACTATGACTACCTTCAGTTCGAATGAATTCAATGCTTTGGTTCTATTTACTGCATTCTAAGTGCGTTATTGTCTCATAGTTCATTTATAAATCTTCTAAATAATGCACTAGACAAAAACTATGCCAGATAGGCTATCTATTGTGCGTTGCAAATATTATAAGTAATCGTAAGTATCGTATAAGTATCGTAAATGTATAATAATCGCGCAAGGGTTTTACCCAAACATTGTACCTTGTACTTAGCATCGTCACAAGCGCAGCAGTCAGGGATGGACAGAGAAGTGTCCTCGCACACCCGCTTCGTCAGCTGGCCATCTTCGGCGAACCAACGAGACTCGTTCTCGTAAACCATCGCTCTGTAGACAAAATACTTACATTACATAATATATATTTAGATGAATAAAACAAAATAAAAATAAAATTATGTTTGTACTTCCCCAAAGAGGTAGGCAGAGGAGTGTAGTACCTACACTAACACTATGGTGAGCCTATTACCGTACATCGGACACCGATCCAGAGTCATGCCACTGAGAATTTCAAAACTCAACAATACTATACCTAACCCGAAGACCCATCGCAGGGTCACTTAATCAGCAGTCCCATTTGCAACTACTTGACCAACGAGGCAGCCAATAAAATAACACGTTACAAAATACTGTTCTTATTAAAGTGCTGAAATCCTTGACTTTTACGATTTCCTTTTATCATTGACCACAAATGGGCCAAGTGCACAACATATGCAAATGAGATATTGCATCGACATTGAACTGCGGAGTATCAAAACCAAATAAAATCCATTTTATAGACAATAACACGAATTCCGCGCAGTCTGGCTATTGTACATCTTGGCTGGTCATTTACATAAAAATAATTCGCCACTAATAATCATAAATTTATTACTAGTGCATCTTTAGTTTCTCTACCAAAATTGGATACGAAATGCGTTGATACTAAACATGGAGTGCGTTCCGTTGCATTGATACTAAAAAGGCGCTTTTAAATTTTTAGTTAGTATGTTTTTAAACCTGAAGTAGACAATTCAGTTCTATGAAACTAAGTGCACATACGTATCCAGAAATATTTTAAATCGTATATTGATATCTATGTGACCAACGCGATCATATTCAAATGTCCAATGAGTAGACTTAATGTAAATTCAATAACATGTCATTGCTTCAATAAGCAAATTCTTTTAAAATATGCCTCTGAAAAAAATTTTAGTGCTTTCAAATGTATCTATGTAACGCTCTATCGAAACGGAAAGACGTTAAAACCTCTTGGGCTCATAGGCTTTGGGAAAAGAACACCTGCGAGATTTAAAAAAGCACTTAGTAAATACCTACAGTATGGAGCAAAGACAAACTCTCCGCCTAACCATTTTCACTATCGTCAGAATATTATGTAACGGATCAAATATAGTTTGTTGTTTAAAGATCAAATTAAAACTATACTAAATAAGTTCTGAAAATCTACGTTATACACAACAACTTTTCAGATTATTTTAAATATAAAAACGTTCTGGGTTTTTATCGTCGATCTCATAGACCGATTCTAGAAACTTCATTAAACTACACTCCTCTACCTACCCCTTCGGGGATTACAGGCGTGATGTTACGTTTTTTTTTTCATAAAATGTACAGATAAAATACAGTTACTGACACACACCAGTGTTTTTGCACAGAGTTTTTTTATACAAGTGAAATGGAAAAAGTGGAAAATCTTGCGAAATAATACACGACATCGCGTAATTCAACTGGCTTTGATTCCTTTTTTCTGAATATAGTTGGATTTACATATTAGTTATAGTAATCCAGAAATCTTATGAATATGCTTTATGAACCTTTAAGAGACCATGTCTAAAGTATAAACACTGTTTAAGCAATATCTACACGAAGAATGCGTAAAAAGGACTCACTTTAGTAGGACACAACCAGAGCCTGTTGGCGGCGCCTTCCACATGACCTGCACCTCAGTCTTAGGTAGAGTATCAGCTTCGACGACAGAGTTGGTGCATTCATCATCGAACTTGGAGAGTGTGTCCGCGAAGAGTTGGAACTGGCCCTGATTGCGGGGGGAACGCGGTGTGGCGGGGTCCAGCGGGTCCAAGAGTAACTGGAACTTAGTAAACTGCTGCACGACGTCATGGGTGCGGGAGCCTACCAGAGTTACTGTAACATAGTTTTTGTATTAGATATTTGTTATTAGAAACAGAATTTGTAAAGTTCAAATTTGTAAGGTTCAAATGGTTTAAGAAGGAAAATACGACTTTACTTAGCGACTTTACATAAACTGTAGATTATTCTGCTCATATTTTTGGTCTTATTTATAATTGTAGTGAACTCTTTACAATTTTATATAGAGTGTGAAAGAGATGGACATCGAATGTACGATTAATAAACATAACTAATAACATAATCTATCGAAGCAACACACCGACGTATCTTTGGCCGGGTGCGTACCGCTCCACCTCCCCGTTGACGATGAGGCGGTAGAAGTTGTCGCCAGGCGCCTTGGGGACTCTGCCATCCCCGGGAGCCAGCTCGCACGCCAAGGCGTGGGCCGCACAGAGCAGCACGAACCACACAACGAGCATTATGAATTAGCTAAAACTGCAATGTGGAAAGGTTACATTGGCTTGTTCCCTTGAGACCACAATCCTGCGTATTGGATGTTGTAAAGACTGTTCTAAAAGGTCACAAAGATAAGCACGCAAAGATCCAGACCTTAAGGAGCAAATTTATTTTATCAGTGTCCTTTGCGCAGCAAATCAGCAGATATTTTAAATTACAGGCAATATCAATATATAAACTTAAATTAAATAATTTCAAGCTATAGGTAATACAAAAATATTAATTAACAATTCTATGTATTTATGCACGTATACATATATCCACAATAGAATTAGTCCACAAAATATCAGACTAAAAATATCATAATGTGAACGAAACCTGTAATTCTGTAATTGGTCTGATGAATAATTCCCACCACGCCTATAATAGCTGACATAGAATTTATAAATTATTACTGTATTCTTTATCGACGTCGTTCGGAGAACTAAGTTATAACAGGGGTCACGTCACAAATACGTTCGTCTTTGTGTATACTCGTAACTGGAAAGGTCATATCAGGAATTGGGTACAACATAATAATAATAATGGCTTTTTTACGCTGCATATTCTTTGAAAAAGGGTGACAGTAAAAATTGTTTGAGTTACAAAGGTCGGTTTTGAATGCACAAGTTTTAAAATATATACATATATATGTTTTTCTAACAGAAAATCTAAGTTAGAAAAATCTAATAGTACCCGAACCGAAATTCGAATCTAGGACCTCTCGATCAGCAATCGCCTATAGCAACCAGTCGATAAATGTGGCAGTCTAAATACTATATACTCGTAGCTTTTTATTTTTCTGCGTTTATCTGTTATTGATCTATAGCACAGCTGGCTTATCGTGTTTGTGTTACTACACTTACAAGTACAATCTTCTGACTATAGAAAGAGAAATGTGTATAAAAACCACTTTGAGTAAGTTGTCGAATATTACGTTGCGCTATTACTTTGTTGTGTTATACGTGTGCAACAACAAACATTCGTCACGCCTACAGACAGAAATGAGAGCATTTAACATTAGTATTAAATATTTGTTAAGAAAGCAGTAAGTGTAACCAATTTACGTCTAGAACAAAGAAACTATAATGAGCATTAAATAATCTTATATTTTACAACGCTAAGTAATCAGAATGTATACTCACTTTAAAAGTTGTTTGTGTGCCCCCAGAATTGAGGTCACCGAGTTTCAATGTTTATTAAAACATAAAAATGAACTTTGTATTGTACAATGTAATAATCCTAATTTGTCTGAAACCAAAAACTTGGGATTTCGTTGAATTTCTTCTAAATGTTAATAACATTGCATTCATATTAAAAACCATCTAACTTAGAATTATGTGGATAAATAATACAATGTAAGGTAATACAGCAATATGATTATGTAATATAATTAATAAGTTCAAATACTTTCCACATTTAAGAATTCCTATGAGAAACGCAGGCGAAATTATTTTTTACTTTTTCGGTCACAATGTTAATAGACGTCGATATTAACTTAGTCAACGATGTACTAATAGACTATCGGATTAGGTTTCACCCTCGTACTGCAGATATGTTGTGATCGAATCTAATATGACGTGAAGGAAAACATCACAAGGGAACATACACGCCTAATATTCTTAATTTTTCGTAATATTAAGGAAAGTTAAGTCTAAGAGTTAACACTCGATCAGAAGTAAACTAGAAACCTAGGCGTTTTATCCGAAGAAACTTCAATTCAATACTGAAACGACATAGAAGCTGATATATGATAATTATAGTTATCTAACAGTTTCTAAATTATTCTTCATATATTGTACCAATTATTCCATATCCTTCACCTAAGTTATTACATTATAAATTGGTCTGGTCAAAATACATATTTTAAAGGAGATGTATTCTAATTCATTGGACGATTTGCAAAGAAATTTTCTAGAGTTTTAGAGAAGAACAATTATAAGTAAAATGATTTAAATACTGAATAATGAACTCACCAGTTGGTGTGCGCACCAACGGCGCGGCTGGATGCTGAGTGCGCGATAGGCGGGGATGCGAGATAACGGGTCAGGAGTCAGGCCACGACTTTGTCACAAAATATCCGTTGCAAAATTACTTATTATTATTATTAATGCGCATTTTATACGGACGTTCGCCGCGCCTACACAACTTAAACAAAACTGCAACATTTTGAAATACGAGCAGTATACCTAAGTAGCAGGCCAGAATGTGTTTTTTATATTCGAGCATATCCTTCCTTGAAACCTTGCAAAAACATTTAGAGGTAGAAACAAGCATTAGGAACGACTGCGGCGGCTAGTATTTCTATTTTACAGCTTTCGTATTACATATATTAATAACATGTAACTGTAATATATACGAAATACTATTTTGTTGAACGAACAATTTTTAAACGGTACCGCCAAACGTCAAAAGCACGCTGTTAACAATGTTCTGCTGTATTTTTAAAGTAGTCCAGGAAAACCAGTATTGGTACGGGTATAATACTTTAATGATCACCTGGTAGGCTACCCTAAAAGTTAAACGACTGCGGGCCAAGGCCGCAGACGCCAGGTTAGGGATGGTAGGACCGGCAAGTGGAGCAGCCGACGTGACCTCATGCACGCAAATAGGCCAATGGAACGAAAGTTTTGTGTTCACTTCGCATAAACTTCAGATCGATTATATGTATTCTAGTGTTTTTTTTTTCAAAGACAACAAGGGTAACGTCTAAGTAAGTAGATAGTAGAGATACACAAAGCCGTAATATTATTTATCTAGTCGACTGCCGTGAATTAAGTAAAGGAATAAATTCGTTTATTAGAAAACAAAATCAATAGCAGATAAGTTCGTATTAAGTCAAACTTTTTTGTTCCTATATACCTTATGTGCCTTAGTACATCAATAAGTGTTACTAAATAAATAAAGACTATAATAATAACAAAGCTAACACGGTTAGGAATAAAGGAATACATTTTAATCGACAATATAAAACAATCTATTTTGGAAGTATGTTAAAACACTCACCTCTTAGAACTGGTAAAGATGATAATGAGCTGCCGACGACAGCGTTGTTCAACTCATGCCCACAAGTGGGCTCTTCCGCCGTAAAGTAAACACTTGCTTCTCACGACTACGATACATTTCGTATAGTTATAAACACACTTTATTAGGTTGAATTCATGTTTGAGCTCATATATCAAAAAGCCATACAAAATCGAAATCGACGGTAAGACACTCATGTAAGTTTGATGTCTCTCATGTAAATATATTCATACTTTAGAACAAGTCAACAGTTTATTTTTAAAAACTATACAAGAAAAAAAATTAAGTTAAAACTTGTCAACAAGCTGTTCTCTACACCACTTGATATAACTTTTTTCTGTACGTGTACATAATCTATAGAAAAATTTTCTCAATTTTATTTTTTCTATTATAGAACTAGTCGTGTCGTATGAAGTAAAAGTAATTTCATAGTTTGTCTGATTAGCTGCGCGTGCCTGCATACCTCGCGACGCCCACATTTCTGGTACACGGGTGTCTCAAACTAGGGTAAGATACGTCTGTTAAGTCATAATAAATTAGATAAAACCCTTACTAAAGCAATTACACGCAACTCCTAACAATTATTCATATAGCTAAGTTACTTAAGAAGCTGAATAGAAATTGGTGTCTAATTAGACAAATTACGAGTACAGTATATTAAACTGCTGTAGTCAATGGTTATGTAAAAATTAAAAAAATAATCTAGTTAATAGCTGAAATATTACCTAACGATTTATGGTTAATTATTATTTAATACTAGTTAATTTGTAACGTCATTCATTACATAGGACCAATAGATTCTTCCATGCAGTTATTATCACATAACAGTGCTTTATGTAAACATAATTTAATACCACAAACCAAATTGTATTTTGTGGCTGTTCTGTTGTGTTGTATGGCTATGTTACTGGGAAGTACCTTTTAAGGTTTAACGTACGCTTTTTCTAACATGTTAATCGGGTACTTACTAACTTTAAATTCAATACGTATACTAGTATTTAACTAGCTAATATATCATATCATTCATTTGTCATGGGTCAGAAAAAGTAGAACAGACTAATTGGTTGTAATTCCACACAAGATTGAACTGTCTTAATTACCCTTAAAGCTTAAAATTGAAAACATGATTATTAGTTATTAACGTGTTTATATTGCTCGTACATCGTTTTTGATATTGGATCAAATAGCGAAAGAGTACAGCTACTGACATAAGTATACCACAACACCAAAAGTTGGAATCGATTCGGAATCGGAAGTAAATGTACTTTTTATTGCAACATGTCTCTGTCAAGTTATATATTATGAAAAAAAATTCAACCTCAATGACCGCCGAACTACGATGACTGAAAATTACTTTCGACAAGAATAATCGATTGCGATAGAGAAAAATAATATTGGTTAACCAAACAAATAAGAGAATTTATTTATAACATTCGAGGGAATTGCATGCGTCGTTTGTCAGTTCAAATATTAATAGAATATTCGAGGCATACCTAATATGTAATGTCTCATTAACTTTTCAACAACAATAACATTTTCACAGCAAAATGCGACGCTTAACGTTTCCGACAAGCCTTAGCTCGGAACATGATGGACGTGAAGGCCATCCGCCCAAAACGAAAGTTCCAGAATCGTATTGAATATAAGCGACTAAACCATATCACGTTTGTTTACAAGCTGTCATGAATGTATAAACACTACCAAGAAATTATAAAATTGTTTGCGGTAGAAACCATGGCTGTCATAGTTTAGAAAAACTAGCCAAATCGCCTATAATCTATTTATATACCACCGCTTTGTTGGTACGGTATTTTCTCATTACACGTATCGATATCCCTGGGTACAAAGGGCGTAAAAGACATTTGAGCGTAAAAGCACAGAGTACACCATTCGGCTTTACAATCTCTATCGACAGGTATATTGAAAATGGAAGAATTAAAAAAAAATTCTTATTTTTTGAGTGGCTGAACAAAAATATTTCAAACAATCAGGTAGTAATTATTAGTTATCGAATTTTAGAATATTATTTTAGAAAATAAGTAGTATTGTAAAGGACACGTCTCTATTTTTTAGGGTCGGATAACAAATTGATATTTAATACTTTCATGCTTAGACCATTTTTAATTGTCTCGTTAATTGCAAAGGGAGCATCTAAATAATTATTTTAAAAAAAAACTACACCTTTTGTTGTCTTTGTAATCGTTTCTGACGCTTCTGTAAAGTTGTGTTTTGTCCTGTACCTATGATATTTGAGCCCAGCGGTCGCAATATTTAGGGACACATGCAATTCAGTGCTGTCTTTAACTCCTTACTATTCAGAATTTGGATCTTTCATGAAACCTGGCCAGTACTGGTCCACACGGAGTTTGACAGTGCCTATTATGGTTTATTTGAGAGAACCTTAATACTATGCAACAACATGCTTCGATAAATGAAAATGACATTGTGTTAGTACGATGGAAGCGAGTAGATGTGGATACACCATTAAAACCACGATGTTGAAATATTTAGAACTGAATTATTAATGATCTTTACAGGTATCATACGTGTCTACATTATGGATCGACGTGATGTGTCTATGACGTAAGTGAGAACAAATCGAATGGACCA
>DWFV01001083.1:0-11988 GCA_018246775.1 Parelbella machaon machaon
GCCATCGCGCCCTGTCTTCGGCTTGTCGCATCCAGCATCTGCCTGCAAATGCATAAATCGTAAGGACTATATACTGTATAATATACATATCTATATATGTTTTTGTAATACCAACGTAACATAAGTCAGTTTCCAGATGTAAAGTTGACATTAGTTGAGTCCCCAGTGTTACTCCTAAATATGACGTCCAGATTTCGAAAAGGAATTTCACAAAATGATATATAGTTTGGAACCTACGTATGAATAATACATGTCCGTCGTGAGAGGTTTATAATGTATGATGACTGTACAAAAGATACTGTACAACGGTTTCACGAATAAGCCGTAACAGTTTTTGTGAGTGGGGAAAACATTTTCCAGAGCGACCTATGACGTAATTTAGTTGCTTGATACTCGGCTATTCGGTAGTGGCAAGAAATCCAGCTTAGTAAGGGCAACTTTTCACCGTTTTGGGATCATCATCATCATCGTCAGCCTCTTGATGTCCACTGCTGGACATAGGCCTCCCCTAGTCGGCGCCACTCCATCCGGTCCAGGTGGTCCGACGACCTGAAGAAGACAGCGGGAAGCTGCTGGATTCGGAAGGCCCAGTTTATAACAGTAACATAAATATAGCGAGAAAATCTTACGTCTTAAAATCGTTATAAATATTAAAGAGTTCACAGAACGAAGTACAATGCTAGTGAAATATTCATTAGCAACCTTGACATTGCCGGTAACCGCTCCTTTATTATTACCTTTCATTTCTTCATTAATCATTGCAAATTTGTAATAAATTAACTGTATTTTGTATTATTGTATCCATTGAAAATACAATCATATTATTAACAGTAATTTAATTGTTAAAGATTTATATTTAATCGCAGTTTGTAAATGATTCGTAATTCATTTTATTTAGTTTATTAAATATTTTTTTAAAGATAAAATGAATAAATGAAAAGTAACTGATTTTTATACTCTACGAGTATAAAAATTATTAAATTTTCAATGAAATTAAATCGGGACATAATCTATCTTATCTTTCAAGTTGGAACAAATCAGAAATTTGAAAAAAAAACAACGTTAAAAAATCGGATATCGGATCGGAGTTCATCGCAGAAGAACATCGTGACAAGAGAATTATATATAATAGATACTAGTATAATAGATATTATTTAAGTATAATTCTAGTAGGCAGTAATATAAATGTTGATATGTAAATGAAATTAAACAAAAAAAATGTTTTTTTGTTTTTAATTGTGTTAACTGCCTTGTTGGACGAGTGGTTGCAAGCGTGTCATGGGTTCCACCTGGAGTTCGGTACTACTGATTTTTTTCTAACTTAGATTTTCCAGTAGTGGCTCGGAGTCTAGATACGTGGCCGGTGTGTGGCAAAAGACTCACCACCTGTTCCATTCACCACCATCATCATCATTATCAGCCTATTTCCGTCCACTGCTGAACATATCCCTCTCCAATAGCACGCCACTGAGCTCACGCCTATTCCATTGTGGGATGTAAATGTAACTGGTGAAACGTGGGAGTGTGCTACACTCCTCTGCCTACAGGCGTGATGTTAAGTATTTTTTTATAACACTATCATTGTCAACTCCACGCCATATGAACGCCATACAAACGTTAAATTCTCTGGTAGTTACCAAGAACAATATTTTTCTGCAAACATTCTCATACGTTCCGTGTTACCAAGAACAAACCAATATAGGCTTGTTACAAGCACTTTCATACTCGTTGTACTGTAATTATGAATTACGTCACTTTTAAAATATACCTAATTGGTGAGTTATCTCAGTTGTCGCTGCAGGAGCCGCATGACGTTGGCCCTAAGGCGCCTGTCAATGTACACACTTGACCCCTTTTGATCCTACAATTAGGCATGGAGTTACTCCGCACACCCATATATACTTACGCTACATGTACCCATTCATTCCCTTGTACAGTCGCGTTAAGTTTCAATATTCGAACATTTATTTAAACCTATCTTAAGTACCTCAAGTAAGTAGCAGGTCAGATACTGGCTGATTCAGGAGTTAAATCTCCAAAACTGGAGGGCGTAAAAGTGATGAATGTAGAAGAAACATCAGGTCTATAAGGACAGATATTTGGCATCCAGTGCTCCCTGCCTACCACGTAAGAGATCTGACGTGACGCTATAATAATAAACAACACAAGTAACTCACATTAGGTTTCGAAACGGCTTGTAAATGATTGCATCGAGCATTCGTATCAAAACAACGGACAGAACGCTTGCAGGGAAGTAGGATCCCGATAGGTATAAATGTAATTCGACCGGTGTGGTCTCACTGAATACTCCGTCTCACTCTTTATCGGTACGACAGCTTTGTCGACGAACACACGTATTATTAGAGCACATTAATATCGATGACATAGGCCCGATGAAGACCATCTGTGTCCACAAGACATGATAATGTAACGCAGCTCGAACAAAGATCTACCCTTGAAGACGCCGCCCTGCCGCGCTGCATATCAACAGCTTGTTGGCTCAATAGACAAAGATTCAAATTAGGTACACGTCAGGTGAGGGTATTTTGAAAAATTCCATGTTCATGACAGATTTGTTTTATTATGTAAACTATATCGAACTGTATTATGGCCCTTTTGCTTAACGTATAGGAATGTATTGGAAATTTTTGGAGAGAAAATGTTTAAGAGATTTTATTGTTTAATACCAGTGTGTTTAAACAATGCGTGAACTTTCGTGTACCATGGAAAAAAATATATGCATAAGAAACAATTAGTTTAGGACGAGTTCTAAATTCAAATATAACAAATTACTCCCACCGAACTAAGTTTCTGATCGATTCCGATAAAGACGCTGTCTAGAGCCAACATCCAGTAATCAGAGCGTGGAAACTGAGTAACTTGCTTCTATTTACGCTGCAAAGAAAACTATTCCTACAGTCTACATATTACGATCCATTCTCCTTTGAACAGAAACAACTCTTAGCACAACACTTAACGCTATCGTACACACAAAAGGATATATTACGTCCGTCACATTATAACTCGTATATTTTTTATTTTTACACCCAAAACACTTGCAGGGTGTGAAGTTGGTGATGGATTGCGCCCTTGAAAATGTCATTTCGTATATGAAAACTGGAGTACTGAATAAATTTCTAATCATTTTAACTTTCATTACATCTGTTGACATGTTCATAGAATAACAAATAGATATTTTCAAAAAAAAATACATTAACAAATTAAACATTTAACAAATTTGCATGTTTCCAGTAACCGAAATGGATAGTAACCAATTAAGCATTACATAATTCACGTGTGAATAGAGCATCAGGCGAGCGCGCGCATGTGGGTTTCGGCCGCGCAGGTTAGATCGCCTTGTCCTAAAACACAATTTGTATTCTCGTGTTCCGTTATACAAAGCTACCTGTCGCGTTCAGCAACCAAAGGACGGACGTGTTCTGGGAAGACGGCAGTCAGTGAGCTGTATTTTAAACGTTATCGTTGTGAACTGCGATCCGTTCATTTGTGTACGTGTAGTGTGCATTTCTCGGTAACGATCGTGAAGTTTAAGCTAATTAGATACCTGCTCAGCGATAAATTACTATGTGGCATTTTTTTTTCAACACCTAAGCCGCGTGGGACCGATACACGACCGATTGACAATGTGATGTTTTCTAAATACAATCCCTGCTAACTTTTAATAGTAATGCGATTTTGTATGTACCATATTGCATAGTGTACTACTTCTAGTTATTATTTAATTTAAAGTTAATTAAATTCATCTAAGTATTTTCGTCACTCATGTATGAATTATATCTAATTATTTAATATTTGTCACCTATATACAAATATATGATTCGAACTGAATACTCCATCAATACTAGTTCACCGTTTACCTCAATACAAAGCATGATTCTATAACAAGGAAGAAATCACAGATTGTTATTACAATCAATCCTCCTACAGAACGTCTAGTAATAATAGCTTGAGAATATTAACCGACATGAAGAGACATATATTTAGCAAGACAGGTAGCAAGACGTCTGATAAAATATCACTCTAATAATTGTCTAAACAAAAGGGAGTTGAATGAACCCAACATTTTTTTTCTTACAAAGCTTATTCTTTTGTATTCAGCACGATAAGTTTCTCTTATTACGGATTCAAAGGACGACACTTAAAAGGAAATATTTTCCGATGTCCAATCACTCGTTCATTGTGTGAACAACGAACTTTGGGCAAAGAGTTTTTTTTCAACAATAACATTATTAAATCTTAGTTATTTCAATCATTTATTAGTTCGTAGAAAGGAACACACGTTTTCACTAATTAAAAATAACAGATTATGACAGTGTAACCACGGTACGTGGTTAATTTGGGGTAATTAGAATTTAAAACAGGTGTTACGACACCTGCGATCATGAATTTTTGATTGCAAACATTATACCGAATTTCTTCTAAATATTTTGTCTAACGGGCAGAGCGGTAAATAAGGGTTGAGTTGGATACATGTACGGTCAGGTCAAGAGTCAACAATAAGGTGTTACGCGTCGAAGCTAGCGGGCTGATAGCGCCGCGTTGGGCGTCGGCCAAGGCAATTTGCATCGCTACCCATTTCGGAACATCGCCAAGTCTAGCCGAACAAAACCACAGAGAATTACCCTCCATTCCAATAATAATTAAAGCAAACATTTCGCTGCCGAGACGCACGTTGGCCGTTATGGAGCTTATAAAACATTGGTCCCGCTCGCAATTAAGAAACGTTGTGCACGTCTATTTGCCGACACGGAAGAGACGCACCGCTTGCAATGGCCCATCGCGGCGTGCTCCGAGCGGGCGGCGCGCGCGCGGAGCCAGCCGCCGACTGTCTAAATTAATACCTTTGATATTCGAAATATCAATATTTTCAGGGAGCTTATGAAGTGTTTCGGCGCAGAGACGCGCGGGCCTTCCGCGTTGGCAGCCCTGGCGTATGCTAACGAACCGAGTTATGTTGAGGTATAAATCGTCACGAGTAACATTTATCTCGTAATACCACTTTGTTGCGTAATTAGTATCTCAGTATTGTATCAAAGCACTTTTTTCGGTCACAGTACAGCCGCTGATCGTCTGCAAAGTATAGAAGCTGAATATGGCAACAGTTTAAAAATCTTAAATGATGGTGTGTGGCACTGTAATGCCATCAAATATTCAATATTTTCTAATATATGCCTACAAACCCGAACCTGATCTGTGTGGCAGACTGTGTTCTTAGCCCTTCTCGACCTGAGATGACACCTATATTCAAAAATGAAACGATAGCAGCGCTAAAAGTGCTGTCAAAATTGTTGACGTTACGTTTATAATTACATACATGCATATCTTCACGCCAGGTCCCTTACGGAATAGGCAGAGAACACGGAGTGCCAAATATCCCTAATAATACGTTTATAATTGTAATCAATAAGAAACTGTGCAGACATAATCGCACAGTTATCTCAACGATAAATATTTATTTTTAATACAAAATCAAAATAAACAGAAGATTTACAAATTGAGTTTCCAAATTTATTTTACATGCGAGTTTACTCATGTTGTTTATTTACGAGGTGGCAAAAGCTTTGATGTCGCATTGGCGGTCGTCCACGCTTGGTGGAGCGGTGTCGCGGCGACGCGGAGGTAGCACGAGGAGTGCCTACAAAATGCTCCTCATAAATCATGTCACCTGTTACATAATCCACTAACGAATCTCTCGTAGGTATAAAACAAAGTCCATCCGAAAAAAAACATTGACATCTCCCCGACAGATCAGTTGTAACTGACGTAAATGCGTCTGAAACACAAACATAATGCAATTATGCAGTGTACGATTCGCATGTTGACTATGGAATTTATCAACATTATGTAAAAATGTATTATATTCCTCATATTTTTCCCAAATTCAATAATAACAAAGGAAGTGCAAAGAAGGTAAACTATTCATGTATTTATTTACCTTACAACTATATGCCAAATGTAACAAACAGAAAATCACGTGAGTTAACATAAGTCAGAGACCAAGTCACATGAGGATAATAATGCAATAATCTGGAATAGGAAGGAGAATACTTTAAATTATCCCAACGTATTAACATTAAACGTATTTGATTAGTAATTGACAAAGAATCTGCTTAATGTATCCCCTGTAACGTTTTTCGCCCACACACGATAATCCTTGAGTAGGGTTGTACACACATCGGACATAAATCGAATTTAATTTAGTCCTGGTACTGAAAACAATGGAATGGTCTAGGCCTGTGCAAAAATGGAATTAAAACGATCTCCAAATTGACTTAAAAATACATAATTCTACCTAACTACAGTCATTAATGTTTTTTACGCTGTTTTAAATTTCTACCCTCATTTAGAAATTATAGCTATATATGTATCGTTACGTATATAGATGGCAACCCTAGGATAGACTATACGTAAGTAAAACGTAAGCTATAATAATGGCGCCGGCGCCAACCTAGCGCCATTACAGATTATCGATATAATAATTATTGCTATCTTACCACCGTGCGGGCATTAGGGTAGCATCTGTTCGAGCGAGCTTAAATTATATTTCCATTCATAAAATGTTATTGGTTTTGTGTTTATATATTTATCATTGTGTTTGGAAATGTAACTGAAATTTTCATGTCATGCAGTGTTTAATCAACATATAATGCTGGCCCCATCGGAAGCTAGAGACTAGCCGGGAGTGCGTTTGATTTTCAGGAGAGAGAAATATTTCTGTAATTACCTAAAGTATTTGTTTCATGTGTGTGGTGTAAAAAAATTATATAATTATGTATTTGTGTATTAATTAGTCGTTACCACAACACAGATTTCCTACTTAAGGATCAAATGCCAATATGTGGAGATGTTCAAATGTTTTAATCTTTTATTGCATATGTAAGTAGTTGGGCGTACTAAAAATTATATTAGAAAGATAAAATGTTATTACATATAAAAATTCTTTCACACTAGATGTCATTTCCATTATGCTTGTGCATTTTAGGCGAAAAACTATTCATTTTAAATTTGTCTGACAACTACCAATAACCCTTTTATCAACATAGCGGGCAATTTTACTATTTTTTCCTTTATAAAAATACTAATGTATTTACTAAGTATCTTAGTACCTAAGTGAGCAATATTGGATAATAGATAGATTGAAAATGGATACTTATTTCGGGAAAAACATTTTGGGCCTATAAAGGAACAATATTGATAATACTACAAATATACATACTCGGTGCTCCCTGCTTACTCTGTATGAAATTTGTCGTGATGGTACGATAATAATAAAGGAACAAACCGGCTTTTGTGTTCATTATAATACATATTGGAATTACATATTGTTACAAATGTATATACTGTACGATTACGTAATTGTTTAATTTAAATTATAAAATGTGTGACAAGAAACTGTATTAACATGTCACATACTTATCATACGCACAAGAAATACGTTTTATATTTTTGCTATTAATGCAATAATTATGCCATTGGGTTGCAAAGCACGTATTAATTTTGTTTGAACTCTTAAAACCCGTGAATATTAGCATTGATTGTGAAACATATTACTTAAAACATAGATACCTACAACCATTAGTGAAAAAAAAAACATTCTGAAAACTGCGTCTTCTATAAACTTATTACAGAGCGGCATATACACATTAAGCAATAATATTCAAATAATAAAGATGTATCACAAGACAAAAATTAATAGTACGGATCTTATATTCACTTTTCTAAAGTATTAACATCCAGTTTATTTTTTTTTAACTTCCTATTCAGTTTATTGATGTAACACAGGTGTTTTATTGACACGTTAACCGTATGTCATCCGTAAGGAAAGGACTGGCCAGTGTCGAGAAAAAATCTCCGTAGAATGTATCCTGTAAGACTTGGTACAACAGCTGACATCCGCAAGAGTTTAAGTTTATTGAATCGCTATTTTGTTAGGACACGACCCACGATTTTATGGATTTTATTATTAAGTCGATTCATTGTCACAGCAGTAGTTTTCATATTAAAATTCACTATTACTATCAACCCTTTTATTATTCCATTGTTAGGCACGGGTCTTCTCTCCAAATGAGACTGGGTGAGGCATGAGATTAAGATGGTTTTACAGTAATTCTACGATAAAACAGGAAAATGTAATTTATTTGTAATTATATCTAGTAGGTATATTAAAACCACATCTATGCAAACATGTATCAATAGGCTAATATTAGACTTTCCATTAAAGAATAGCAACTAATAGTGCCTTAGACAAGTATTGAAAAGCTGTATAATTGCAACGGTTAGGAGAAATGCATTTCGAGGCACTTCTGAATATTGCGTCCACATTGATAAATTATGAAATTCATTCAGATTCAAATAAGACGGAGACATAAATAAGGAAGTCTAAATGGCCCTGTAAATATTATTATTTTATCGGCCACCAGATCCTTTACGGGGTATGGAGAGATCACCGAGAGCATTGGAACTTATAATTATATAATGATCCTGCAAATATATGACACAAACGAAAACACGAATTATACACAATATAATATTTAACTATGTCCTTATAAGTAGACCACTTCTCAGAAAGTGTTAATCTAACGAGTATTGTTCTTCGTACGGCAATGAATCATTTACTGGGTTTATCAAATTTTATCGTTAAGTACGCACTGACGAAAGGTATACGATCTGGATAAGATAACGAATGACGACAATGTGTTCCTACCAGGGACCATATCTGATTTTTGATAACATTTAATGTATCCTTAACAATTTTAACCTAACCGTATTTAACCCAAAGTAGACAATAACGGTCGCAATTAAGTATCTTCTTGGAACCTTAATAAGTGCGAAAGTGGACGACGGACAAGAAAAAATTATATTAGAAACTGTTCAAATGAAGAAATCGGTCTAAAACTTTAATATTGGTGATTTTGATCCATATTAAGAGAGACAGATAAACAATATTACGAGTAAAACTTAAAAATCTGTATTAACAAGAAGCTTAAAATTAATTAGTTAATAGATGTTTCACGCATGTGAAACTAATTACTTCAGCTAACTAGTTACCTGTATTTCGTTTATATATTTTTTAAGGTTAACTGAGTATCATTTATTCAGCACTTTGTCTATTCGTTTATTTATTTGTCACAAAAATTGTCTATGACCTAACAATTAAATGTTACCGATTTCCCCTTCTGCCACGTTAAAGGTAACTTCAATTAAATAACTACCTATTTTTTTGTATTTACAGTAGCAATCAGTAGTTAATAAAAAAACTAATAAATTAAATCATAATTAAAACACAGAAATAAAGTGTTTTAATTAATTCTCTATTCAGAAATCCGTTAGGTCTCCGAAACCATACTAATTTAAAATGTGTAATATAAAACTAATACGATGTTTTGCAATTTAATTGTGACCTGGCGGGTATCACACCTATAGGTAGATACATGAATAACGACTACACCTTAATCACTTTTGTATATTGTATTCAACATATATTATTATGTTGATTAAAATCTCATAAACCTCAAAATTGTATGTTCAATTTACTGATTCCTATTTTAACAGTTATTGAGGTCAATGATAATAATGTAAGTAAACAACTTGTAACATCGTAAATGGTGCCTTTTGAGTAATCTACCATTCCTTAAAAGTTGCGTACGATCATTTTAATTATTCAAGATGTTGGAGCAGTTCCTGCGTACTTGATTGTAGGTAAACAGTGAATGTTTAGAAGTAAATGTCCAACTTATAATTCTTTGAACGTTAAGATTATTTTGCAGACAAAGGACCACCTTAGCGATACGCTCACTTCGCGAAGACGCGACTCGAGACTCCAGCAGGCACTTATAAAGTACAGCTAGCTATGAGCTATCAGATAAAATCATTATCACTGACATAGATACGAACAGGTACATAATACAACAATGAAACTGATAAATAAGTTAACACATATCGTAACGCTAATGTCATCGAAAACATATTTAAAACGATGGCTTTTCTACAACTTTCTAAGAATAGGTACGTCTGCACCAAGAGGCACCACCAGTAACACACTGGGTGGCTGATAAATCGAAAGTGAGGCCATCATGGAGTTTAACCAACAGTTAATTTGTGCTTGCTTCCATTCAAGGCACAGAGAGGCCAATGACATTGGAGGAGTATTTTAAGAACGGCAATACAAACCACTCTACTTACCATGCTGCACTTAAGCTAATGCAATTTAAGTACATTATGTAAAAAGTGTGAAAAATAACTTACTTAAGATAATATATCTGTCCTTCAGGCGTGCGGGCTTGTTCCCAGCCGGCGGGAAGAGGGCCTAAATCATCGGGAATATGTGTAACGACGTCGTAGGACCTCTGCTTGGTGTGCTGATGATGCAGTGGTGGCTGCTGGTTCTGCTGGCCCGCGGCGTATGTCTGCTGCAGGCTAGCCGGTGAGGAGTGCGCCCGCGAATGCGACACTGGTGCAGCGCCTGTCGCTGACGACGATCCGAACGCCGAATCGGCCGAGTTTTCTCGCGAGTGAGACACAGATGGCGACTTGGAACCGGTCGACGGCGGGTTAAAGAACGACTTTGGAAGCTGTCGCATACGCAGAGGCACCTGTAGTGGCCGTTTCGAGTCCGGCTTGAGCACTGTGTCGAATAGCGACTGCAAAACTGAGTCGGAATCCTGGTCCACCCGGAGGACCAGGTTCGATTTCTGTTCACCGTCCGAATTGAGAGCCATGTTTGTGTCGGAACGAAGAAATCTCGAAACCGACCTGGCCCACCGCAGTGACACAACACTGACACGCGACGGGCTGGCGCGGCGCCACCCGACGTACTCGTAGTATAGCACTCGGTGCGCGACTGACGCACGCCCCGCCCGCGCCGCGTCGCTCCCTGCCCACGCGCACCCGCCGCGCCGCGCTGCCCGCGCCACCCGCGCGGACCGGTCTTCGAGAACGATGCCCCTCAACCCGCTTGGCTCACCTACCTTGCTTACCTACTATCCTTCACTCGCCATGTAACCATGACATGGAACTTTGTGCAACCATGCAACCCATCACTATTACGTGGGATTTATCAAAAAAGTAGCTGCCTACCTGTTTCCGATAAATTAATCCGCATAGCTTTCGATGGATGTGCGCTTTCATTCAATCTTGATATTTAATGTTCTAAGACAAAATAGAGAATTATTAGAATATTCTATTTATTAAAGCAATGCAGTCCGGTTTGGAACCTGTCATTTATAAACGGATTATAATCACGCTGTAGTATCGTGAATTACAACGTTTTTAAAGGAAGAATCTCAAAGTTGTTCTACTAGAGTTAATATGACGTCTATAATTTTTACAAGGCTTTTATTTATATGCAATTTGTTGACTGTCCATTAATGTTGCGATCTGAAGCACAATTCAGTTTAAGCCTTATCTTTGCCCCCTTTCTAGATTTTTTTGAATAAGCTGCAGATTTTTTGTTACCTGCTATATTCGTAATTATTATCACAACCCAGTTTTAAACATACAATACAACATACTTTTTCGAATCTTGTATATAAGCGGAACATAACGACAGACAACAGATAGAAGCCACTTGACAACAATGGGCGGAGAGACCCACAGTAAGCATAAAAAGGATTTAATATAAAAACCTCACAAAACCTCAAAAAATCTGCATCAGTTCAGATATGTCTCTCTTAAGGAATCTTAGTAAAATTATTCAAGAATTACTTTTAAAAAGAGGTGCCCCCGTATAAATATATTTGAAGAACTTAACATTTCCGAACAATGTTCCTCCAACTTTATGGTGTAAGATAAGGTTAATATTTTTTACTGTGTTTTAAACCAGAGATTGACCACGGTCTCACCTGATGTTAAGCTTGATGCGCTCTAAAATTAACCATAAGAAGAACGAGGCATACGTGCGCAGAAAATGCCTATTCATCGTTACGTGATTACGGCATTTTCAAAGTTTTTAAATTCCCTATATATATA
>DWFV01001084.1:0-11986 GCA_018246775.1 Parelbella machaon machaon
GCCTTAACCCTCTCAATATGAGAGGAGACCCATATTCCAACAGTGGAATGACAAATGGGTCGATTATTATTATATTTGTTGTGATCGAATGGTGAGGAAAGTCGTACATATTAAAGTGAAGGCTGCTTACTGACAAGAATGAATAGGCACTTTCTAGGCGAGCGTGCTACGTAGGCTGATACTCGCTTTCCATTTGGTGAGATTGCAGCCAAACGCGAGCCTATATTTACATATGATTATATATGTACCGGCTATCTCATGTACGTTTTTCGGTATGGCCCGACTAGCTTGGGACCTTTACGAGGTCCTTCTTCAGGAGCTCCTGTCGTTTACACAGAGGTCGCATTTAATAGTAAAAATATCTAAATTAAAAAAAAAATGGCTAGCGTAGCAGGGTATAGTCTTAACCCTAGTTAAGGCGACTGGTGTTAAAAAAAGAAACGATAAAAGTCTTGATCGTGATGATGGTTTCTTGTGATTGTATAACACAGGGCGGTATCAATGCATGGCTATGATACAATTTTGTTATATTGTACTAAAGCTGTAGATATGTATTTGTTCGTCAGTGTGTTCGATACTCCGCGTACTATCAAACGCAATTACCATAACAAGTGGACACTTGATTGCCGAAGCCGGCCACGTGCACATAACTGGCCAGCAACAATATTTTATACTTGCAGTCTCTTCCCATCAATAAAAAAATCACATTCTCATTTTGAATAATTTGCATTTTTAATACCATCATTTCATTACATCATCATCATTATCAGCCTACTCCCGTCCACTGCTGGACATAGGCCTCTCCAATTAACTATTTCATTACAATAAATTACATTCTCATTTTGAATTCTATTAAAATGATTCAAGTAGGTACTTTCGTCTTTAGACATATATTTTTGGACAGCTCAATCACGGCCTTCGGATTCCGTTAACATTTATTTTTAAAAGTTAATTAAAAAAAAATATCCGTACAAAGAAAAAAAACTAGCTTTCAACACCTAAATAATTATTCTAGATAAAACAGAAATCCCACACTTCGAAATTCTGTGCCTTAGTGGTGGATAGTTAAATACAGCAGTATATAATGTAAGGCTATAGTTATTGTCGCTCTGAGCTTTGATACGTATCAAAAGGTACATGAATTATGTGACATTGTATTGTAAATAGTTTTCGTAATAAATCCACTGCACACGATTATGGAACACAATACCGTGTGGTTGATTATGTAGCGCAGACACCTTCTGTACCTATAATGGAATCTTCTGGACCGTTCGCACAAAGTAGACATAAACAATGTGGTCGGGCTGATGTTTGTGGTCGGGGCCAGACACGTTGCTTCCGGTTTGACACGAATTTTTTCGACTCTACCATTTATAAGCCTTCAAAATCCAAGAACGACAGACAGCTATATACCTTGTGAGTGACTGAACATGAAGAATTTAATTTGACAGGTTATTTTACCATCGTGTTGGGGAACTTCTAATCGCTTCTTAAATCTTCGCTTCCCCTTACAAAAACCCGAACAAGCCACAGACTTACGAAGCACTAGATCTTACCGCTAGTAAAATAGACTCGAAGTTAAACGCTCTATTCAAAACACGTGAAAACAATGAAGTGAAATTAACAGGATACCGTCAATTCTGAACTGTTTTATTAGTCTGAGTGAAAACATTAATTGATTCTAATGGGGTCAAAGGGCCGCACGGCGTGGGGACACAATGTTTTATTTGAGCACACATACACACTCACGCACACGCACACGACAATAACTAGTGTATGAATCATTGTCTTGCAGGAAATTGCATTCTGTTGTTTCGCTTTTTTGTACTGTGGCTGTTGTATACATAAGCATTCTTTCTTCTCTCATTCTAAAGTGTCTGCAATATTTTAGTAATACTAGATGTTAGAATGAATCAAAGGCGTAATTGACATATTTAAGGAATTTGTGTATTTTAGGTACATATACAAAACACCTATTTCTCGAAAGGCTAGGCACAGGTGGGTAGTACCTACCCCTAAATATTCATATAAATGGGTAAGTATCATTATAATAGTAGGCCCTTTAGTCCATTGGTTAGTGGACCTATCTGGGTACAATAGCATCAGAAATGATGTCCCAAGATGTACGTATCTAAAACGTCCAGATAGATATTATTAGTACTATAATTGTGCCCTGTGAATACAAATAGGAATCCAAATACGAGATTTAACTGTATAACAATCAACACAAAACAGTTCACTAATACAAAATGTTATTCATACATACAATATATTAATTAATAAAGTTTGAAGTGACACTGGACTGGCCCACGCACGTGAGTCAGAACGAACAATCGCCGATGGCTACTAGTCCCCAGGGGTGAGATGCCCGCGCAAAGCTCTGCCGACCGGAGATCGTAATTTAGGTGTAACAAATCGTACGCAGTATAACTATCAGTTGCACGGACATTCGATACAATATTACTCTGTTTATTGGAGTGTAACTTCTGCGTTGAACAGCGTAAGCGACCTAGCCAGGAGATAGTACAGTAGTAACCTAGAAATGCAAGGGGCTGTTGAGTTTAGACGTGTGAGAACTTGACATGTGTTCACACACTTCAAGTTCTTCAGCCAACTGCAACCATCTGTATGTCTTGGTTACTGGTTTATCCCGTAAGTATGGGTACTCTGAAGCGTATTTCGGAACATTCCAGACCAGTCCCAGACGTTAGAAAGTTTAGTAGTCTACCCGTTTGTCGTACAATTTAAGTAGTCTTTAGCGTCTCTGAATTGGAACTGACTTCTCAACTAGCCCGCCGATGGATGAAAATACTCGTGCAAATTTTCACTAGCGGCCGATCATCCCATGCGTCGACAACTTTCTCTGATCCCAGTGATGCTTAACTTTGCAATTCGTTATAAAATTGCAAACGAAACTGAAATGTACAATAGACTACGGAAATTGTAAAAGTTTTAAATAAAATAAAAAACTGTTGTGCTCTCCGAGCCGGGGCCCTAAGTGAGTGTATTTTGGTTTTCATCACCGATAGCAAAGCGTGTTTTCATGTTTCATGTGTTTATTAATATCTTTTTAAGAAATGTTTTTGTAAATTTACGTTAAAAATTATTGCCACTTTGATAAAATCTTTTGATGTTTTAGACACGTACATCCAACAATACTAAATTGTATACTTTTCCGCCTCTGAGACAGATCCAAAATGGCTGCCCTTTCTTTCATAACTTTTTTTAAAGTTAAAAAATAATGAATATAAGAGTTTAAAACACAAAAATTTATAATTTCTTCAAAACTAATCTCTAAAAATTTGATAACCTTGATTAAAAGAGATTTCGCCCGTCGTCAAGTTGTCCGTAATTATATCGTATTTAAAAAAAGTATTTCTGATTGTTTTCTGTGACACAAAGTGTAGCGAAGTAAATTTGGTTTTAATATAAAAACGAATAGAGAAAAATATAACGCTTCACACGGACGATGAAGTTAATTTAAAATATAGGCCACAAATGTAAGTAGAATGGCGGTGTCGCCCACAATCCAGTGAGTTTCCTTTTGTGAGTAAATAAGGTCGTTACAATCAATGAGTCTCCACTGAAACACAATCCGCTTTTATTCGTCCATCGAAGGCTTTAGTAGTCGTGAAAATAAGGAACAAGAGTAAAAATGCCATTCGTAATATCCAAGTAATGCTACATAATAATAATAAAATCAAATAAAGAGCCGTCATATTGAACATTTTTCGGATCATTATAAATTATTTGCCAGTTTCAACTTCATGTATCCTTGTAATCGCAGAACAAAGTCTGAATTATGAGTAAGTAGTTCAAGAAATCTAACAGTATCAGAAAGACTTGTATGAATGGAGACGGTGCTATCAAATGGGCAATTAGAATAATCATTATGTATAGGCCCACAAATAAAAAAAACTGACTGACTTATTACGTCACTATAACATTACGTCATTATAAAGTGATAGATTTAGAAATACAATGAAATGCAGAGATTTCCAAACACGGAATCCATTTCGATCTCGCGTCAGATAAGGTCATGTGCCGGAAGACGAAACGATTAATTCGATTGACCTCCGCCTCCGCCACTTCAGGCGTGCAGCGGAGACGGTGCTCAAATTTAATGACATCCTATAAATATCTTCAGATCAGATATGATATTGCGTGATGTGTTATTTATTTTTAAAGAATCTGTCCATGGTCAGACCTCGTACTACCGCAAGTCCAAAGAAGGGGTAGGCAGAGCGAGTGTTACTACTGCAAGACAACGTCACGCCTATAATCCCCTGTAGGAGTAGGTACAGGGGCACAACATACTCCCACAATTCTCTGGTTAAGTTAAGTGTCTCACCATGGAGCTTATTACCGTATACCTGGTCCAAACTCTGTGCTACTATTGAGAATTTTTAAGTCAAAAAAGTCAAATAATTCTTTAGTACTACAAGATCAGTGAGCATTTAGAAGATGATTCTAAATCATTTACAGGGATTTTATCAAGAGTGTATAGATGATAGGCAACTTTACTGTAACTCAAACTTAAAAATAATAATAGTAATTTAAGCTTGTTGCCTTGTGTTGTTTGTTTGTAATTGGGATAACTGTTGGCCAATAAGGACAATTTAATATTTTCATAATTTTTACAGTTCATATTTAAGTTATTTTAATTAATAATTTCAATTTAGAGTGATTCATATTTACATAAATGTGTGTTTAGAAAGTTTGATGATAATATTAGGCAACTCCTCAAGTAACATTAAATAGGCATAACACAGCTATGTGTTAGTCTATGAAGGGACCTTTTTACGGGAGTGTAAAAATTTGTGTAGGATTATATGATCCCTATTCACTATAAAAACACACTGCAAAGTATTTTCTAATGTAATCCAACAATAACGAATTTTCATCATTACTTCATATTAAAATTAGTTGATTAAATTGCCACTCCCAAGTACTAATATGAGACACCTTCACAGCCTATGTTATTGTTGTGTAAACACAAAGTAACATGGTCTCCCATATATATAAGGGAACTCTCCTATATCCCTTAACATATCAAGTTGGTTAAAGTACAAAATAAATCTAGATCTTAGCTAACTTGATATATTTAGGAGGACGAATATACATATATGTATAATTTCTTCCAATGTGGTATCCACTATTGACTGCAAACTGATAAATCAATATCAATATTACAGAAATATGCATTGTTCCAGAATAATCATTTGATGTTGAATTTTTTTAAATTGCTTAATGTTGAGTAGTAGAAAATTAGCAAATCCCGCTGGCCTGATTTATAATTGAAGTATAATACCAATAAATATTATTATGAAATACATTTAGCAATAAAACAGTGATGTTTATAAAATATTTTTTGTATGTAACTTCTCTGATGCTTACCCTTTCTCTCGTATAGAGTGCAGCTGTTTTGGTGATAGTGGATGTGGCTCCATGCCAGCGTCCAGGGCAGCTGCATCGAGTTCATCGCAAGGTGGTGCTATTATGATGTCCGATGGTCGATTGCCTGGCCCCGTGAAACGGGACTGCGGGAGAACTGCCAGAAAAAATACTGAGCTAATACCAAAGCTTCTCTATTAATTAATTAATTAATTTAACAATTTTGTACACATAAAACATTTCTTCTTTGGCTTTTGCTACTTTTTTTTCTTGAGATTTAAAATATCTTAAAAGTGATTATCTCCGAATTATTGTCTGTAATAAACAATTTTTTTTAATCTTATCAGATATCAAATAAGCCAAACTCGTTTAGACTATGTGTAAATTGTTTGTGTATGGTTTTAAAGGTTCATCTGTATTGAGATATAAGTATGACTGAAGGTTTATTTGTATTAAGATATAAGTATATGACTGCCTTGTTGGTCGAGCGGTTGCAAGTGTGACTACCGATCAGGAGGTCCTGGGTTTAAATCCCAGGTCGGGTACTACTGGATTTATTTAATTTAGAAATTCTAGTAGTGACTACTATAATATAAAAAAGAATAATTTTACAAACAATATGAAAACAGACAGTTCCTAACATGGTAAAATACTTTGTCTATGGTTCATATAATTCTTACTGGTATTCACCAAAAATACATCGTAATATTCTAATTTATTTATTTAGGAAGGTACACATAGCAAGTCCCATTAATCTCCAGTTTAGAACCATGAAAGCAGCACATCCATGTTTCACCTCTGATCTTTTTCAATGCTATTTAGTTGGTTGGTTAAAGATTACTAGGCCTACATACCTATTTATTGTTATGAATAAAAACTACTAAAAATAAAACAGAAGAGATAAAGAGAAATCATCTCATTAAATGAAGTCATTCTTATCAGCTGTTAATTATGTACTAGTTTCTTCGAAAGTGAAATTGTTCTTAGTTGCATGCTATTAAAGTATACACATTGTATCTCATTGTCCCACTTTTTTTTACTTGCATGCAATATGGCAAAGCAGAATGTGAAATGCAGTTTTTGTTTCATTGGACATAGAACCCATACCTCTAATGTGTTTGCAAACTATAATCAATTGACATAAATAGGTGATGATTAGTAATTCATCTCCTCCACATGAACCATAGACAATTATGTGAGCATAGAGATTAAGGGTCATAATGTTAACCAACCTATTTTTTAATATACAATATAAATTTTAAACATCCAAAAACATTTATGCAAAAATTATAAACTGGTTTTTTGTTATAAATAGAAACTTCATGACATAGTCCATCTTTTCCAATTCTATAACTTGAATATTATGGACTGAGTGTTCATTTCACATTTTAAATAATTAAGTGCTTTATAACATCATTTGATACACAGGATTTTATAATAATACCAAATCAATAAATAACCGACACAAAGATTCTTTTATTCTTTTACATTAATAGCCATAGAGCATGAAGTGTTTTTAGGTGGTATGGATAATCAACCTTCTGACCATGATAAGTACATGAAATAGAGTACATGTTCATTCATTGTTCAGTTATCTCCTAGCAAGGACCACAACTTTTAAAATTTAACAATACAAATAAACAGGCTACACTATTTATTGCAAAGCACCTGGGACATTTTTTATCATGTATTTCTTCAATGTCAAATGAACCATATAAAATATTTTAAGTGACTGCAATACAGCTGTTAATCTATTATTATAACTGCTGAAGATAATTGTTCTTTAGTTTATAACAAAATCCAAATATGAGAGGTTTTAGACGCATAGGAAATTAAACAATGCATCGCAAAGATTACAAGGGTTCTTACCACAAATATGGAAGAAGTTTTACTAGCAAAATATCTGATTGATATACCGATTGGGAAAGTTTTCCAGTGATAGAGGAAGTCCTCTGCAACTTGCTTGATGTTGTTAACGAGCTGTTCCACTTCAGGCGGCGCGCCCACTAGCTGCACGTCGAAGCGCAGCGGCTCGCGCTCTGGGGCCGGCGCTTCCAGCAGCAGCGAGCTCGGCCGCGAAGCCCGCTCCTCAGCCATAGCAATCAAAGTACCACCAACCGCATAATCACATAAATAACTTCACACCGACCACTTATTGTTTCATTATTCAAACCTTCACTCATTTCACTTAAACAATCAAAACCTATTAACACTTCGACGTAACACTTAACATGCGGTACGATAACGAGCTATATTTACACGGGTGGTACCGAAACTTAAAATAGTTTAATAAAAGCAAAAAGACTGGAAAGAAAAGCGATACAACGACCGAACTCTTAAAGGGCTTGACAAACTGACACTGACAGTCTTTGTACCACTTAACAGATTGGTATGTCAAACGTTGTGTCGCCATCTTGACTAAATAAAGCTTATAATACAGTTAAACATAATGATAAATTCTATCAAAATATTGTGTACCATAATTTGTATATTGATTATAATTTTTCATTACAATTAAAAAATATCAATAGTTATATATATTGATGAGGTGCATGTAATATTAATAACTAACAATTTCATAAAGACAGAAAAAACAATAACATCATTTGGTTAGGTATGTCTTTTTCTATCTGTACTTTATGGCTCTTGTTTCGGTGGTTCTTGTCAATGTGGTGATTTCTTTATTGTTTATAAAATAGGATTTTTATTTATGAAATTCAATTACAATTGTAGATAGTGTAATACATTCCACCATTTTTATACCCCTGATTGTCCTTACTTATACAATAACGGTTAAAATACATAACGTTCGGGATCTTAAAAGGAACTTGAAGGCGATCGGATTAGGTATGTTCTACATTGCCTATCAATTTAGAGTACTATTATCTTTTTACGTTTACGTCGGGAGTTTTTTGCGTTTCGGTTGTTGTCACGGGAAACAACGTTATGTAGTTTTGTTTAGCTCGGTAAGTTTTTGGTTTCATCGTTATATTTATATGGTTTCTTTTGTTATCGTATCATCTTCGTTTTCAGAGCGATGGAAGCTATGGATATTCAAGCTGTGGAGTCAAAGCTGAGCGATGTTACCGTGACAGCAATTCCGATGAGCGGGAAAGCTATTCACAAAGAATTGGGGCATTCGGGTAGCAGTCACGCCACGATATCAACAGTTCCCGCATCCTCGCCGTCCTCCAAAGATAAGGATAACGGGATGTCTAAATACGCGCAACTGCTAGCCGTGATCGAGGAGATGGGTAAGGAAGTGAGACCAAGTTATTCTGGTAGCCGCAGCTCTGCTGAACGGCTCAAACGCGGCATAGTGCACGCTCGCATACTCGTGAGGGAGTGCCTGCTAGAGACCGAGAGGTCAGCCCGCCAATAACTCCATGTGATAAAGTGTCTCAGTCAATTTCTAGTGTACCTCAATCTATGGCACTTTAAAATGGAGTTTTGACAGTTTATGATCATAGTTTTTTTTTCAAGGACATGTACAAATTATAAAGCCAGCCATCATACTTTGCAATTAAGCATAATACAAAACTTTTGCTACAATGAGAATTCATTGCCCTCTGAAAGTCAGACTAACAAACTTTTAGACTATAGATATTACCATATTTTTTGTAACATAAAATGCAAGAGAACTACATAAACAATTGTTAGACAAAATCGTAATAGTGTATCTGAATTATTAAAACCTATATTTATAGCAATATTTATACACCAATAAGTTTGAGTATAACGAAATGTAGCCAAAATTTTACAAACAAAAGAAAAATCTTTATATAGTGAAGATACCCTCATTTCATGATCAAATTATATACTGACTTCACTCACATATATATTTTTGGGGCAAGCTGAGTAGTTTTGGCAGACAATCACTAATATAATATAGCTGCAATTGGCAAGTTTCAAGAGGATCCTTGTTTGGTTCTAAAACTAGTCAGACTATCCTAAAAAGACTTGAGTGTAGCTAATAAATCATCTAATCCAGTACATATATACAAAATGTTTTATAGTCAAACCCCCTTTTATTATGGGTTTTGTAAGTGAATATCAACCATTCTTATGCTTTGTACGTGTGCGAGCACATCCAGGCTAATTGGTCAAGACGAGTATTGCATTTTAAGCTTGGAAATATTGAGTGTTTTGTGCGGCTATCACACATAACATGGCTCATTTGTCTAAATGTGTTAAACTATGTACAAGGATTTTGACAATGTTTTGTCTCATTGATGGTACTATTGTGCTAACTCTAGTATCATACTATGACATAGTTAATCAGTAACGATATCCAGATTATCAAATGTCAAATTATATGATTTTTTTATATAATTTAACTGTATGTATCACAATCTTGGAAATTGCTCATGAACGATATTTGCAATGCTACATTTTGTATTTTTAATCTTGTTGTTGAAAAAAAAAATTTAATTGACATTATTTAACAAGAGTTGATATTATTAGATTTAAAACGAAATATATAATTCAGGGTACTTAGACATAAAATTTAAGATGTCGAAATTGATAAATTGAAGCACATTTATTGTTTTATTGCATTGGACAAGGCATAGGTTACATATTTTGGAACAAATTTTTTGAAACAATGTATCTATAATGAATTTCCCAAAGAACATTCTCTGCTTTAAAATGTATACTGTTTCTCTTAATATAATATATAGATAATTTATAAATTTATCATTAGGTAATTGGCAGTTGCGTATCATGTAAACCCTTATTCATAAACTCACTTTCTGCTGAATGTTATGTCCCTTTCTCTTATATTGCAAATGTGTTAATAAACAGCTAGATGGTACAGACAACAGTGAAGAGCTGTTTATGAATATGGATGATAGTTGTTACTTCTATATCAATTTACAATTACTGAAGTTAGGTTTATAATTTTTTAATTTGCATAACTGGTGTGTTGGTAACTGTAATTTTATGGTTACCATGCTATATATTCTTATTCTTCACATCTAAATGTGTCATAGTGAGGGTGGTGTCATATTCCACTGATAGGTACAGGTCTTGTTCTAGAGATAGTTCAGAGTGTATTCCACTACTCTCAATGTAAGCAATATGTCTTCTCATAATGACAAAATAGAGTAAATTCTTAGGCATTTGAAGTCTTGCAGACTTGATTGGAAAACTACATGATTACAATACCATAGGTGATTCTAACATAACCTTGATTTTATAAGTTCTTATTAGAATAACACGGAAACTAAATAACATTACTATTTTAAAAATTACAATATTTCATACACTGTTGAGCAATACTTTGTACTAACATTCTTGTTCAATATGCAATTATGTTGTCATGAATATTATGTTCCAGTCTAATTCTAAAAAACACTTAATATTTTTTAAGTGAGTGAGGATAGGTCACAAGCTCTCAAGCCTAAAAGATCCATTTTACAAATTTGATATAAACCAACTTTTAATTTATATTACACTCAGTTTTTTATATAAAAATATGAACACCCATTTTTTGATAATGCTATAGGTGTTGCCTATTTGGTTACTGATGGGGGAAGAAGGGGGGGTTAAGTTTTTTTTAGGTCCAATAATGTGTATTAGTTAGATCTCGTTTTAGTGCTCAATTGGACTGTGAAAAATTGTCAATAGTAGATGTTTTTTTAAGCTTATTTATTTCATATATTATATATTGTTCACCTTTGGCCGTGCTGCATCATACACATTTAAATTTTTAGTATTCACCTCCTAATGCATATCTTCGGCTTGTGTTCATTTTGTAATAAAATAAGAGTCTTATGAAATGTTTTGTCTATGACTTACCACATTTATAGTTATTGTGTAAAGAAGAACAGGCAAATTAATATATAATTATACTTACATACAAAGATCTTGTAAAGTTTATGACATAGCATTGAAGAGTTACATTTAAATAGCCCTTTACGTCGATGATAGCTTTCGCTTACACATTTTCATTTTTCCAGCATTAAAGCAAAATTTACAGTTTCTCTTTACATTTTAACATGTACAATAATGATTAGCGAACATAGTAAAAATATCATATATCTGTAATGATTTTCCTATGCAACTTTTCTCAGGTAATGCACATTTTCCACAATGTACTAGTAGTTGATAAATATAATAAACAAATAGTTATGTCCTGATAGAACTTGGGCTGTGATCGAAACATTTATTGTGAACATCTACCTCAGATACAAACAAAATATTAATTATTTATAACAGTAATACTTGATGTTGATTAAAAGCGACATGTTGTGTTAGTAAATGATGATGCAGAATTTGTGAATGTGTGCACATTGTAGTCATGTTCCTGTGCACGGTGACGTCAATATGATTATATTATGCAGTGATATTATTGTTCTATGGCTGTTCAAAGGTTTCATAGTCAGATGCTGATGTTAATGTGAACATAGGAATGCTGCTGGTGCACTGTGAGCTGGTTTTGATGAAACGATTCATGATTAATATAAAACAAGATCATCTTAAGAAGTAGGAAACAAGCTATCTGATATTTTAGTGGTGTTTAGTGATAGTAATAAAGAGCTTTGTTTTAAAGGTGTTTTGCCCGTTTTTGTGTTAACAGTATGTATAATAT
>DWFV01001085.1:0-11984 GCA_018246775.1 Parelbella machaon machaon
CAGGTTTCCTCACGATGTTTTCCTTCACCGTTAGCAAGTGATATTTAAACTTAAAACGCACTTTTGTAAAGAGGTGCACGCCATGGATTTGAACCCAGCACACCTAGAGTGAGAGGTTGAATTCTTAACCACTAGGCTATCACGTCTATCAATAATCTGGATTTACCCTAGATTAATATATTACAATACTGATACTGCAGTTCTACTAATTTTTAAGATGGCCTAATAGTCTTAATAACTAATACCACTAATAGCGTTAACTAACATAATCTCATAGACTTATTTAAGTTGGTTGCTGAAGCAAATGGGCAGCTCCATATTCTAAATGTAACACTAACAATTACCTTTGACATCAGAACAAGCAAACAGAAAAAAATCTATCAATATCACACCATTCTTATATCGGGTATAATTTAATTTTTCTTAGATTTTTTAGTAGAAATTCCTATTACCAGCTCGGAGTCCGTATTTGTGCCTGGTGTATGGCAATAGGCTCACCACCTATGCCATAGTGGGACATAAACATAACTGGTGAAACATGGGAGTATACTACACACCTCTGACTACCTCTTGGTTTATAAACCTGATGTCACATTTTAATATCAGACCATTTAAACAAAAATTTCATATCTCTGGCCACTTACCGGCAAGACTTAAACAGGCCAATGCGACATGGGTGAGCCGATCCGCGCGTAACCTATGAGCATCCATAAAGAGATCCAGCTGAGCGACTGCAGAGTGGAGCGTGGCCAGTGTCAGGCCCAACTTTTTGGTTGCATCGCGTAGTTGCTGAACTAGAGCGCCTCTGAACTCCAACTAGAACAATTTAATGAATTATAATAATCTATATTTATACTAACAAGACAACATTTTGTGTACCTTCAAAAATTTGTACTGTCTCTGTTGTATATTTTTAGTGTACAATAAAGAATAATTGTATTGTATTGTAATAATACTGTGATGGATACCAGTGCTTGAACCTAGAAGGTATCTTTGAAAAACTACTGTTAGAGATATTTATTAATGAACCTAAAAGAACGATTTTGAGAATTTATACATGTTTGCTGTTTGTCTGTGCATTTGTTTATGGTAACTGCTCACATGAGATATCTCTAAAACAGCTCAGAAAATGTGGATGAGGTTCTTACTAATATATTGTGATAAGCTACAGTTAAAACAGCAGTGACTGACGTAACAAAAATTCTATTGGCTGCATCAATGACAAATCATGCAACCTGTCAGCTTTTATATCATGCAAAAAAAAACTAAGATGTCTTCACAAGACAATATTTTTTAGTATAGCATGCCTGTATGAACATGTAGTCCAAATACATCATGTTGCATGACACAATTATGATGAAATATTGATCAACACATTTCATCAGAGCTTTATAAACTGTTACTATAATTTCCCCACTGACAGCTGATGTAATATAACATAATATTGAATGTTAGTGATACATACCATTTTGTATCATATATACTCTTTCACATTATACTCTAATGTGAAAGAGTATATATGATACAAAATGGAGAGCCCTTACAAGCAGAGTGACCTTTGGTGGTCACGGCCCTCAGTCATGAGGATATGATTAAGAAGAAGAAGAAGAAGAAGAATTATACTCTATCAAAATGATTACAAATAAATAGACTTCTATTCATTTGTAATCATTGTGATAGAGTATTGAAGAGGATATGGAGATGAGAATTGAACAATTGATATACACTTGGGCAAAGTCAAGACAAGCACAAGTACACTTGAGGCTCCATAGGAAAATTTATAAAAAACTTTTGTTTAACTTTGGACCACTTGTTTAGTACAATATTCACTATGCCAAGTAATATTAGAGTTATACAAATTGAAAGTCCAGCTATAGTATACCTCCAAATAGGACGCCCTCCAGCTAGGTGGAGTGACAATATACACAAAGTGGCTGACAGTGGTTGGATGCGAGGAGCTGAGGATTGAGCTCAGTGGCGTGCCATTGATGAGGCCTATGCCAAGCAGTGGACGGGAGTAGGCTGATAATGATGATGATGATGATACCTCCAAATGTTCTCTGTTGCAATGTTTTAAATAATGACATGGTTTTAGTGGAAACTAGAAATATAAATAAATATTTTCTGTTTCCCAAATAAAAGTATGTAAAATAAGAGTAATGAATTCAGCAATTTTTTGTGGATGTAAATTTCTTCAAATGGAGCTAGTATGGGGTAATACTTTGTGGCCATCTTGAATATGTAAGATCACTATGTACTGTCAATGATATGGCTGTAATATGAAAAAAAAAACCTTATATGGTTTGAAACTTTATATGTTATTTATTTTTTTACAAAAACAAGTCCTAAAATTGTCTGTCGAACATTGTTTGGTTAAAATGTTTTATTATTATTTCTGCTTTATGTTCAAAACATGACTTGATATATTTTTTATCATAACAAAAATATTTTGATTATATGCCAAACAATTGTTATCTCATATTGAATGTAAAAATGCAAAATGTTTTTATGATATAAAGGAAAATTGTAGCATAAATGTTACAAACCATCTTAATAAATTTTTAAGTCTAAACAAAAATTGAGTTAGTTTTGGTTTACTACACATATTAATAAATGTATTAATTAACATCATTTTTGAGAGTTATTCTCTTGGACAGTTTCCTCTTAGAATAAGAACAGTTATAACCATAGTTTGCCAAATTCATCAAATGATCGTTGCCAGAATTCACACACTATACAGACAATTATGAAAAACTTTAAAGTGCACAGATTTCCTCACATTTTACTTCACTGTTACAGAAAATAAAATAAAATTTTATAACTGTAATGAAAAATTTACTTTTTTCTTTTTTATTTGTATAACATAACCAGAAGAAACACATTGGTTACATGGCATTGAAATAATACATATTGTACATTGTCCAAACATAAAATCTTGTAACATCTGTAATTGTGTTATAATCAAATAAAAACTCAATGTCATTTAATTCAAACAAAGGCCACCTGAAAATTAATCACCAATTATTGATCATTATATAATCTTTTTAATGCATAAAACATACATATTTTTAATAAATACTGTATTTTTTTTGAAAACTTTTTTTACTGTATAATAGACTAGCATTTGGGTCAAATCTCACCTGATGAAAGGACAAATTTATCCTAAGACAGAGCAAGTATACCTAGAAAGTGCTTATTCACCCTTGCTTTGAAGAGTTCTAGGTTATATGTGTCCAGAAACAGGGAGCACATTTGTTTAGTAATATCTTATTGTTGACATAATATTGCCAAGTGCACTCTTCCAGTGCAGCATCAAACAATTTGCGGTAAAAACTGAATTATTAATGAATCCAATGTAAAATTATGCTTACCACTTAAATTGAGAGCAAGTAAGTCAACAAAAAAGTTGTTCAACCATTTTATATGTTTATTTCTTGCGAGATGCTAAACATATATACTAAAATATTATGCAAAAATGATGTGAAGCATATTTCACATCAAGCAAGTGAAAAGTTATAGTAACACAATTAGTCAATTGTGGTGACAAAAGTAGGTTCGACTGCCTCATTGGTCGAGCGGTTGCAAGCGTGACTGCCGATCAGGAGGTCCTGGGTTCAAATCCCGGGCCGGGTACAATTGGATTATTCTAATTTAGAATTTCTAGTAGTGACTCAGAGTCTGGATCTTTGCCCACTGATTGGCAATAGGCTCACCACCTATTCCATGGGATTTAAAAGTAACTGGTGAAATGTGTGGGTGTCCTACATCTCACTGCCTACCCCTTCGGGGATTACAGGTGTGATGTTATGTTTAAAAGTAGGTATATTATCAATGACATTCTAAGTAAAAAATGACAACTTTACAGGAGAGCAAAATAACTTTACACCTTTTATTATGCAGCTTACATACATGCTTTCAGTTTTAAAGGAAAATATGATGACATTTCTTTACCTGATTTCTGATTGATCAAATGAATCAGTGTAGTTATTCTTTATTAAATACCATCAGAAAGTTAAAATCGCCAAAAACTGACACATTGATGACACATGACCTACACTGATGATATAATACTTCATAATTTAGGAGTAATGTATTAAAGAAAGGGATTAAATTTTTTAATGCAACATCTTTATAATAAAATTGTAAAAAAGGGTATGTATAATTCCTACCTAATGATGTTTTTTCTCAGACAACCCTGAATGAATGATGAAAATTATGTAGCAGATGTGAAATTATTACAGGATAATAGCACTACTGGAATTGCGACTCCTTTGAACTACAATGTTTGCATATACACTGTTGCTATAACAATTGAACCTTTTCTATATTGAAAACACCAAGACTTATTATCGTATATTAAATTTTTTTATAGATTATGTATTTTTAGCATTATGATTTTTATGGATGAAATTTTAAAGACTTGGGTAATATGTATGTAATTATTTCATAATATTTTGCAATATGTATATTTTATTTGTTATTATGATGTTACAAAATGTAATAATATCTGAATTATTTTATTTAATACTCAATTTGTGTGTACTTTTTGGCCGGAAAATGATTATTAAAAAGAATAAGAGATAAAATGTAAAAAAAAAACAAATGCAGTGGAGGGTTCAAAAGGAATGAAGGATTGTAAAAAGTGATCAATAAAGAATAAAAATATTGTAAATATTATTAAGTACATTGGAATTAATTACCTGTTACAAATCAAAAAGGTGTGTAATTTTGTTACACAAATACAATGAAATGTAACAGGAGTAATAAATAATAATTATACCATAACTCACTTGTGGGGACTGAAGATGAATGGTAGGTTTCTCTGCATCCTGTTCTAGAAGACTCTTCCATATTTCCTCTCTATATTCACAGTGGTATTCATCATCAGGGTCTGTAAGAGGCTGAAGCAAAACACAAATACTAGAATTAGTCTCATCAGATGGCTGAATAATGCAAAGTAATTAAAACAACGTGCAAATGAAAAAAGTTTAAATATGACAGACACCGAGGTTCTATTTCTGAATTTTGACAGCGGATCACTATAAAGTGGTGCCGAAATATATGTATATGGACATACGTGTAATATCACGAATGAAAAAACTAAAAATATCGATTGTCGCTAAAGTACTTATTCAAGTGATTATTTAAGATAGAACTTTACGGTTAAATTACTCTTTAACAATTAACAGTTTGAAGAAAAGTTTGAAACAAAAGTTAGACAAGAAGCTCACATTCTTCTCGATCTTCACATCGGACGTATCTTGTTTCGGTCCATTATCATTCCCAGCATGACTCCTAACGCTCGACAGATTTAACTTCGACATGTTTAACGTCTCCATTGTTATTACACAATTATATTTTAATAATAGTGATCGAATCTCAGAAAAGCAATCCAAAAGAGTTACTAACACGTATACCGATTCTGACAATCACCACGTGGAAAGAAACGTCAAATAAAATTGCTATAAAATAAATCAATTTGATCAGCAACACGAAAAATATCTAATCCATAAGCTAAGATCACTTTTTTCATTGTGTTGAGGTAATATTGAGGATAATCGCGAGCAGACAACTTAAACATACATGATTCAATGGCGGACACATTCTTGACACTACGTAAATCTCAACGCAACGTCACTCAGGAACAATGCGGAATGATATGTCAAGTTTTTGTCATAATGTGACAATGTTTCCTTGTGACATTCATAGTTCGCTCAATTTGCGTAAGCAACGGTACTAAAACTATACAGCCAAACATAATTATATAGAAAGGGGTATCTAAGTGCCGTTTGTATCGCGGTAAACATTATTTATTTTCCTATTCAATATCATCGTTTTATTTCCATTTAACCATTAAATTATCAAATTGTTACTACCAGTACTAAAATGATTGGATTTAAAAAAGTATACCAGCAATATCTGATATGACGTACAAGAAATAAAAATTTAATTTTGTACTGGTTACTGCAGCTACAAAGAAATCGAACATTTAAGGAACTTGTTCATATTAAGGATGTTGATTACAAGCTGTTATCACCATAAAAGGACATCTGTTCGAACATTCAATGCAGTGCTGAAATGAAGTATACAAAAGTGCCAACATTACATAATTGCATCTAAAATTCAACATCAGTAGTGATGTCAAAAAATCGATTACGAATTGGATCACGAATTTCTGTAAGTTATTTATCCAGTCGCAAAAGCAATTGAACAAATAAAATACATAAATACGTAAAATATTGTTCACAAAACTAAAACCAGGCGTGAAAAAATTATGTAATTGAATAGTTTAATATTATAATGAATAGTAAGTGAAAATTGTGGATATAACATTTTATACAATACGTACAAAAATTATATAATGTGTATTTTTATGTTTTATAAATGAATAAGTATATTATTCAGCATAATGTTTATAAAGTAGAAGCACGAGTAAATAACTAAAAATAACGTTATAATTTGAAAAATATATGTAGTAATGGAACCGTTATGACATTAACAGTTTAAATGGTACCAGAAATGTGCAAATACAAAATCCTGTAAAGTAAAATACTATATAAACATATATATTTTCCATTCTTAATTCTAGAACTAAAATTGGTTTTCGATTAAGCTATTTAAATTCTACCATGACACTGAAGCTGCTTCTATATATTTTGTACGTAATTAACACTTGCATATAAACACATTTGTCGTGAACAAAAAAAAGTTCGTTCTTTTATAATTATTGAACTTTTTTCTTAATTTGGTTACCATATCGATTACTTTAATCGAGTTGGTCGAGTCGAGTCGAGAGAGTCTTCTAAATTTATCACATTTGGTACATCATCATTCGATTCATATTTGGCACATCACTACCAAGAAGTCACGTCACTTTATGGGAGGCTATGGAGTGCTAGCGGCTGATTTTGTTTTTCCAAATAAACGCAAAAGTACTGATAGAAACTTAACTTGATAGTGTAAATTGTAGTTAATAGGCGTAGAATTGTGATATAGTGATGTCGTATTCGAATAGTAAGTTTCTATGTGGTTTATAGATGTGAAATAAATCGTCGCGGCATGTGCCATTTGGTGTGCTGAAAATGTGAAAAAAATATTTTGTCGTGCTCAGTGATGTGAATCTGTTTCAGAGTATACACTCGCGGCGTTGCCGAGAACGCAGCGCGGTACACCGTTAGTCCTTGGCGGCGACCCGAAAGGAAAAAACTTTTTATATACCAATGGAAATTCTGTTATAATACGAGATATAGAAAATCCTGCCATCGCCGACGTATATACAGAACATTCATGTCAAGTTAATGTCGCGAAATATTCGCCTAGCGGCTTCTATATCGCGTCTGGAGGTGAGTTTTTGACTTCCGAGTTTTTCGTAATCAACTGACCCGGTTCCTAAGTGAGTCACACCTTTTACTTTGCTACGGTAATTTCTTCGCTAATTTATTGTGGCAGATAACGACTTTGGCCGGTTTAATATGATAAGATCGTCCGAATTATAATCAGAGAAACTTTTATTTGTGTGTTTGTTAATATTATATTTTGTTGATGGAATATTAAATGGTTGTAAAGTTGTATGACTCAAATAAGAAATAAAATTCTATAAAGTTGGGTTAACATTGAATTTATAGTATACCTGCATTAATTCGTTTTATTTTCTTATTTTAGTAGGTAGGTACTGGGATATTGCCATTCAAATATATTCCGACCCACACCCCTACAGACAAAATATAACACTCTTGAACTCTATACACAGTTTAATACACATTTGATAACATTCTATACTGCTTAAGTTATGCATATTTGGTCAGGACAGCTTGACTAATTTGTACCTATCTGATTGTAATTAACACTGTGTATTAGCACTCAATAATTATATATAATATATATATAGGATTTTTTCTGTGTTGAAATGTAGTGTAGTGGCTCTGAGCCTGGATTTCTGCCTGGTGCATAGCAATAGGATCCCCACCAATTCAATAATGGATCATTAACATAACTGATAAAATGTGGGAGTGTGCTCTTTTGCCTGTCTTTGGGGATTACAGGTGTGATGTTACACAGATCACAATTGTTTGTGATCACAATGGATCACATTTAATGGAACTAATTGACTAGTTACTATTTTCTAATTACTAATTGACTGCAAAACAACTATCATCCAGTAGGGAAATAAAAAGAGGTGTAATCCAGGGCTCAATATTAAGACCTTTGCTTTTATTTTATACAGTGTGGATGTGGTGAAACATATCAACTTTATTAAATTACATTTACATGTGGATGACCTTCAAATTTAAATCTCTTTTTCTTGTCATCAGACAAGTGCTGCAGTGGAAAAACTCAACATAGACCTAAATAGGATCTATGGTGGTCAAATAATTACAGCCTTCTAAATCCCCAAAAATCCAAATATACAATAATTGGGACAAAATCAAGTGAAATAAATTGTGGCAAAAGATCCTTGCGTATTCATTAACTGAGAGACATAGATAGAGTCACAGAACCATGCACTGGGACTCTTGATGGATGAATCATTAAGATTTGAAAATTATGTGCTAAATGGGGTTAGATTGATCTAGATGACATATAGTGGCAACTTCCCATAGTATCAAAGCTATAGGTCTTTGACCTGCTGCTTACTTAGTTATAATTTACCTAAGTGCTTTATATATCAGAGAAAGAGGACAAATCTAATCAAAATACAATGCCTTCCAATACATAGTTATATATTATTTTTGCACATTCACTGGTTTCTGAGACTGGTACTATATAATGTTTATAATTGGCAGCTACAGGACTTCTAGTAATGTGCGACTATTTCTTGACTATGATGATTTGTATTGTGTCTACATATTAAAATACATAACTGCCTCGTTGGTCGAGTGGTTGCAAGCGCGACTGCAGATCGGGAGGTCCTGGGTTCAAATCCCGGATCAGGTGCCATTGGATTTTTCTAATTTAGAATTTCTAGTAGTGACTCGGAGTCTGGAATTGTGCTCGATGTGTGGCAATAGGCTCACCACTTATTCCAAGGGACTTAAACATAACCGGTGAAACGTGGGAGTATACTACACTCCTCTGCCTACCCCTTCGGGGGTTACAGGTGTGGTGTTACGTTTTCTACATATTAAATAATCCGCATATGTATTAGAAATTCGAATATATATACACATATTTAGAAATTGTATTTGTTTAGTATATGAGTAATTTAGTTTGTTATAGCATGGTCTTATTGATCAATTATTTATGAGGGTGAAGTTTTAAATTTGAATAATATTATTATTTGCTATGTACTAAAATATAAAAAAAAATTAAAGCAAAATGTTCATTGATGGTAAGTTGATAGTTATTCATTATTGCTCATTTTTTTATCAAATTCCATAACAAACACAATACTGATAAGAACATTTTTGTGAATTGTTCTTATCAGGCTTGCTGCACTCTTTGATATCAAATCTAAGTGAGGTGTGCCAACGATTTATTTGATTTGGTAACTATTAAAATTTTTTATTTATTACATCCATGGATATAAATAGATGATCACTCATTTTGTTAGTGTGTCATGTCATATAATACATTACTGAGTCATTAAATATCTCTGTGAAACATTACAATACCCACATAATATAATAATTTTTAAACCAACTAAAATTATATTGGTACTAACCCTTTGCCATCGGCAGATTTTTCGGCTGGGAGTACCAGCCAGACTGGGCAAGTTTCGTTTTTCGGAGTCATTGTTCCCTAAGCGATTTAAGGTAGACATATTTATATTTGAAAGTTAAAAATATGTTGATGAAAATCTGGAATGTTCGATATCACTTATACTACATGTAAACGAAAATTTTAGCATTTGTAATTTGACAATGTGTAATTTTTTCAAAACAATCGCCGATATGAAGCCCTGGTTTCCGAATGCAGGTAATACAAATAGTGTATTTCTCGCCTTTTGCTGAGGATTTTCCTGTCGGAACATACTTCACAATCTTTTTTGGTTCCTGAACCTATTATATGAAGATTGTTATCTAATCTGTTGTCTATAAAAGATGTAGACGGCTACGTTTCAAATAGTTTTCTGTGCGGGTAACTTCATACTAACTCGTCAACTAAACATTTCACGAAATTCAAATGGTTTAAAGGTTTTTCCTTATTGGTTTCTTGTACCGTTTTGTACATTATAACACATGTGTTGATCACGCACATCTCCATACCCCAGAAAAAACAATTTTCGCCACCATACCATTTCCACAATTTTCGCAAAAAACATTAAGATGACGCATATTGGTCAGTGCGATCCACGGCTCTCATTTTCTTGGTATATTTCACGGCTACAACTGGCTTCAATACATTTTGTACAACCCGTTTTCATGCTCTGATCTGCCAATAAATCTTAAAATCCTGAACATTCGGTATGTTTATTTCTTAATAAATGTTGAAATTAAATTTGTCTATATTTTTATTTATGAATAAATTTATTTTTATTAACTTATCGTAATATATTTCGCGATGGTAAAACAACACGTAAGACGCCGAAATGGCTAGCTTTCTGTTAATATCATTATTCTGAATTTTCTGAGACGCGATAATGCCGCCATAGCGGCGACATCGACTTCTTCGTCAGTTTCCAAATGCCGCCAAAGTGGCGGCATCGATGGCAAAGAGTTAATAATAGGGATGCAGATATTTTGTCGATTGCGAAGAATTCTCGGTTTCGATAAACTCCGTAAACTGGTTACTATCAGAAACCTGTTGTTAATAACATCAGACACTAAAATTAGACTTATCAATGAATACCTTTAGACCCAAATTTATGTATATGTAATACATGAAAATTGGTATGTATATTATTCAAAATGGCGGAATTCCAAGAAAAATGTTTTTTAACGCTCGTTTTTTAATGCCGAAAACGTAACAAAAAATTGGGCGGTAAACTATCAAATATTGGATATTAAAAGTTTTTCGGGTTCCAGGTCGTAATGAACACGTGTAGGTATCTTCGTTTTGGATCTGAAAAACAGTTTATTTTTTAAACCGTCATATTTAGAAAACCTTTAATCGTATCTCGTTAAAACAGCGCAAATCTGTGCTATATTTTCTTACGCAGAATTTAAATATCCTGAAAAAAAAAGTTAGTCTGTTTTATTTTTTTTGTGGTCGTTTTTTGACGTTTCTGTTAAATTGTTTTCTCGTTTACGCCCTTTGTGTCCAGAGTAGTCCTGTCAAGTTTATTACACAATTGTATAATTAAATATATGAAAACCATTGGTTTTCCTTGTTTGTTATATTACATTTAGTACTGTCGCCATGTTTTAATATAGAATAATCTATGAGAGATCTACGCTCCACTTGGCGTTGCTCCAAGCTTATGTTATTAGAATAATTCGTATCGCTATTATAGCTGTTTTCACATCGCATATGTATGTTTGTATGTGTATTTCTATGTTATATATAAACACACAAGCCGTGATGGTGTAGTGGTATGGATTGTAACCTCACTCTGGGGTTTAATTCTTGGCTCACATTTTTGATATTATAGAGTTATGTGCGTTTTTAAGGTCGAATATCACTTGTTATAATGGCAAAGTAAAATATCGTTAGGTCAGCTACACCATTTACCAGTTTGGCTTAGAGTTTTTTGAATGCCGTCTCTTCTGAAATGAGATCGGTATATTTAATAGTGGTAAGATGAGACGGCTCATGATGATTTATTTATCGTTAATTTTATTTATTGACGCACCGACAACATTACACAGAGTTCCATAGCTACTTGTATCATAGTTCAAGCGGGAATGTACATATGTTAATTACATTGAGCATTCAGTATACTTTTGTACTGTATGTTTAATGAAACATTAGTAAGGACAATACACTACTATACACTATGAAATCATGGTAAAGAGAATAATAAAGTTAATTTTTGACTAAGTGGGATTATGACGGTAATTTTTTTTATATTAAAAGATAAGGCGAACAGGCAGGCGGACCATCTG
>DWFV01001086.1:0-11983 GCA_018246775.1 Parelbella machaon machaon
TATTCAAATGTTATAAATAGGCAGGAAAAATAGCACACAATAAAACAACATCTGCTCAAATTCCAAGTACCCAATGAAACTCTTTTTAATTTGCATACCTGTCTGATCGATAATCGAACAAGAAACCAGCCAAGCTTTAAATCGTCAAGGTAACATCGGATCCAACTAAAACATTGATATAACTGCTTTTTGCTTCATATGGCTGCGCTCTTATTCTTATTACATAGAAATTTGTTAAGTTTTCAGGCTTTTTTATTGATTAATTCAACCTATAGCTAAAACTACAATGTTGACGATACATGTAATACAAATATACATAAATAAGTACGCTACCACACGCACATACGTGTATGGTTTGTAATTGCAGCTATTACTACCTAATTACTGCTACAGTACTGATTACCATCGTCTTTATGTCCCGCTACAAATCAAGAAATTCTTCTCGGTACTCACTATTGGAGCTTGTTTCGGCGGTAATGATTGATAGTAATTCTATCTATGGAAAAATTGTAGCGCTTTAAGGTCTTGTGGCATGCTAACAGGGCGGACTGATTAATATGTATTCCAAAGCAAGAAAGTGGTTATCTACCTTAGGGCTGAATATACTAGCCGTTAAGTTAGTTTTTTTTTTTGCAATATATACCCGGTTGAGATGTACCAGCCTTAAATATATACAAAGTAAGTTAAGATAATATCAACATCAACATAAACAATGTATATAATATTTCTTTTATTAATGGAGCCTATAAAATACAAGAAGTAATCATTAACACTTACCCCCCTCACGTCTTCCTTCTGTCCCGTTCAACATATCCGAACCGTTCTGTTTAGAAAAATGATTTAAGCAAAAAAACAACAAATCAATATTACCACCGTGTCCAATACAATTATGTCATCGTGTATGAGAAAACAAAAAATGTGTAATATTTCGTGCACATTCGTGAAACGTTACATAACAGTCGACAGCAATTCACATGTAGTAAAGGTCGCTTACCAAGGCAAGGCGACTTTGATAGCTCCAGTATATCTTGACACGTGAAACTCCAAAACTTAGAAACAAGAAATTCATTAAAAATGACTTTAATATTGTCATTCTTTCTCATCCAGCTTACAATATGAAAAGCACTTACTTTTATGATAAGCACTCGATAATTACATTTATTTTTATCTCGCGGCCCCTCAGCATTCGAATACAACAGAATGAGATAAAACATACCATAATTGAAATATCTATAGACAGTAAGAAACACGTCTGTTGATGCTTTTGATCCAAAGGGGGATATTGAAAATTATTTAGGTGCAGCTCTGTTAATGATATAACTGTCACGTAACGTTTTGTTGGGCGCGGTATTTCTAAGCACCATACTAAAACTCACAGAGGTCTTGCTATGATGGTTGTTTGTCCACACCTATTAACAAACCTTGGCGCACAGGCTAAATCTTCCTTATGGTTGGTAAGCATTAGAACATCGATTATTGTACGTTATTGAATAGTTTCTTCATGTCTTAGTGTCGTGTTGTGAAAATTCACGACAGGTTATGTATGAATGTCATAAAAAGACGGATTTGTACAGGCTTAAGTAAATATGACTTTTATGGTTTTTAACATAAATGGCTGTAACTATCGTGTGGATCAACTGTTTTGTGGTTATCATGTACCAGTAAAAAGCACTAATAAATTATAATAACTGGAATAACTGACACTAACAGTCCTAATCCTAAAATTTTGTCCCAGGTCGATTAGAGATGTTTATGGGCGGTAGCGGCGACTTGTGACTGCGATCTATCCATTTGCTACTCTCTACTCTTTCTGTGTCCGTCTCTCTGTGTCTCTTTATCTCCGTCTAATATACGATAGCATCAGAATACAGTAATACACAGTAGTCTTTAGTGGGAGACAGTTATCATAAGCGACGTATTCTTCGTAATAAATAGCAAAATACTGTATAAGTTTACATATTATGCCATCCTTACTCTTATTTCTTAACAATAATTGTTATAGAATTAGAATATAAGAAATAAAAATTCCTATATATTTATAGTTATGTAGATGTTGTCTGAATGTTTTTTTTCCTAAAATATACAAGTCCTAAATTACCTCAACATCGAACTATTTCGCCTTACATAATTTTTCCTTAATCAATTTATTTCATACATCTTACCTAATCTTATAGATATTTACATATATATCATCACTACGGACACGAAGACCTATTTCACCGCGTCGATAGATTAGCAAGTCATGACCGCATATTGTATGTGTAAAACCAACTTATCCTAATTCGTCCAAGGGCAGCCAACGCTTGCACTAAATATTAAACACGTACTGATTTGCGGCTGCTACAATTTTGCGTGCAAGGCCGTATTACATTGTACAGATACTCAAGTATGGATAGATATACAAGTATAGATAGATATGTAAGTATAGATAGATAAACGGTTGCGTGAGCCGAACGTGGCACAGGAGACAATAAGCGTATTAGATATAAGTGTTAGATACAAGGTGCGTACCTTAACAGCTAATTCGAAGCGTTTTCGCACGAACAGAAATCGAAAACTTTGCAAGAGGATATAGATATATAAACTTATGACGAGTAAGTTTACGAAGAATTCTAAGTTTCAGAGATGTAGCGAAAAACTCATAGAATCTTGTTTGAAGGTCTTTGGAAACTTTAGTTGAACGTCTTGTATATAAACATCCTGCTACTCGTCGTTCAAGAAACACCAAAAAAACTTAATTTTCTCGGTGGAAATATAATTTTAAAGAATTTATTTTCTGGACACATTACTAATTTAAAGTAGCGTACTTAGCAATAAACAATAAGAATGCGTGTAAATATAAGTATAAATATTTGTAACAATAGAGGTTTCAAATTATTTATTGAAGTAAACATAATAATTATTCTTGGCTGAGCCCAAGTTTAATTAAAACTCACGCAATTAACGCAAAACAATAAAATCAATGACATATTTAGAATAGAATGACTTACCTATTTAAAAGATAACTATTTATTCAGCACCATCGCGTCCTGTTCTTAACTAGTATTCCATCTAGTTTCTGCCTTTAAGTTTGAATTTATCTACTTTGTCAATGCTCATTCTGTTTGAGACAGGCTCGCTTATTGCACTATAGTCGTGAGTTATAACTCAAGCAAATAAAATGACAGGCAATATATCGATTATTACCCTGTTTTATATAATTCAATACAATTCGTATACAATTATAGATATTTAGAAACTCATAAATAATTTACCAAACTCTATAAATCTTTAGTTTTTATTTGTATATGTATGTTAATCAAGACTTACATTTTAAATTTGTGTTGTCATTTGTTACTAATGTCAGAAGTATGTTGTTTGTAACTCTTCTTACATCAATTGGCTGTTGTGTGTCTTTAAATGTCAACTAAAGTGTACCAAATATATATTAATGATTTCTTCAATAACTATATAAATCTTGGACATCGTATCTTATGAATACCGATACGAATGGAAATGAATTTTTTAGGAATTAACAGTATTGTTCGAATTAAGTCATTTTTATTATTTTACATTGTCTTCGTGTGAAAATTTTTATTCTTTCGTTGGAGGTGTTTTCTAATTCTTCTTTCTGTTGTCACCCATCTTTAATAAATGTATTATTAGCCACCATCTGATAAAAAACAACAATAGGTTATAATAATGTTTAAATGCTGTGTGTTTTTATCTGATAATTGATACCCTACTCTCATACACAATTTTCTTCAAGCAGACAATGTTTACTTCCATACGGCCTTTGCGGAGCTTACATTGAAATGTAATTGCAATGTAATTCTGTGGGTGGATGGAAAAACCATTTTGTACGGAAAAGGCAATGAGAACTCTATCTTATACCTTGAAGACTCACTTAACTTGACCAATATAAAATGAACCCCCAAAAACAATAACTACGATAAATTGTGTAACAAAAAATTTCTCTATCCAAAACGTGTTGTCATCTTCCTAACATTTCCTACTTATAGATAAGACATAAAAATAACATAATAGTTACATAATTAACACAATAGCGTCAAAGAATAAAAAATTACATTAACATGTCATGTGTCCCTTACAAAAGCGACTGTGGTTACAACATTTTCCCATAAGACAATAGTGACCGTGTGCGAACTCGTTTAAACGTTTTCGCAAACGACTCTATGTAGAGCTGTAAATGTAACGTGTACCACAATACAAAGAATAAGTACAACGTTTGTTGTATAGGGCCTGCACAGAAAGCCAGACACGACAAGTTCCTATACGCCGTGTTGAACAAATACATAATTCCTTCAGCTTAATGTTACATCAATCACTAAATTATTATGATACCACCCAGTAAAATCTAAACACATACTGTAGAATACAATTTGTAATTGACTATGTATTTTATATCATTTAAATAAGTTATATCAGTTAATAATAAACAATTACCTGTGAGTACTATAATACTCAACAGCCAACGAATATTCGAATCATGAATTTGTGAATGACACTCATTAATGGTGAATCTTATAGAATACTGTGGGTGTAAAGTACCATAAAGTCACGCCTGTACTACTCCGAAACAGTAGGCAGAGAAGTGCACTACACTTCCAATAATGTAATATGTATTTATTTAAATATTGCTCAAGAATCGACCATCATTACGCCTTGATAAATATATGTTTATCACACGCATAATAATAATAAATTATTGCTTATTGTCTGTGAACTAAAACATTCGTTAGGAACAATCCGACAAGCTGACTTCAGGCGATTATGTGAGCATAAATAAATTGTTATTCTGTTAACAGTCTTATAATATTATTTGTGAACCACCACCATTGATACTTATTGAATACTCTTATCCCGATATCTCTCTACAAAAAGAGAAGTAAACGCAAGGGTTAATTAAAAATACACGTAAAATCAAACTTACTTGTGAAATTTTTTATAATTATGCAACTTTATCAAGAAAACTGCATAAGAAATTAGAAAAGAATTGTCAAGTATGATGTTGGGACACTCTTCATCATTATAAAATCGTTTGTCGGACTACTCATACAATGAAAAGAATTAAAACCATAATCTATAAATAGTTCTACGCTATGTTAGTAAATTGATATCTTTTACGAAAAACACTCACTGATTTTAGAATAATCTGGAAAAACTTTACAACGAAGACGATATTCGTTTTTTCTGTCAATATTATTTGTCGGATTATGTAAATTTAAGTGACCGTCGTCGTGTGAAGGTCAAGAAACACGTCGTTAGTTGCGCTACCGAGCTGCCAGTCAGACAGTAAAAACTTAGTAGCGTCGAATACATTGCTAGACATTACAATTATATAATAAACACATACTTGGTAAAAAATAAGACAGGCAAATGAAATAAATGCCATTATTCCTGCAGTTCTACTTATAGAAGAAACAGCGAATTCAGTAAGATAATGGATTTCTATACTTGTGACTTGTGGGACAATTCGAAAAATGCAATTTTTTACTAGTTTTGCTAAATGAATCGTATTATTGAAGCATTTTCATCTGCAGCGGATGAAAACATATTGAATGAGACAAAATCGATTTCTAAAGTTCAACATTTCACTTTATCCCACAAATAGGACAAATTGGTGGGACAGGGTCCACCCTGAATTAAAATTAGTCCACTAAGTCCCAAAGTGATCACTTTACTATACATGTCAGTAAATATTTCCGACTGACCATAAAAATAATAACCATAAAGCTATCTCATCCACAGGTTGATAACAATGATGACTGACAAAAAAGATCACTGCAGCCAGTAAAAATATTTGCGCGAGATATTTAGTAGTTAGCCGTCACAAAATATAAGCGTATGACAGCTCCTGTCTTGTGACTGACGTATAGTCCCAGTTCCGAATTTGTGACATGACGTGCCCCGTTAGTGAGACAGTCCTCATTATGTCCACCAGAAAACAATCAACAAAAGTAGGCCACAAGCACGTAAAATTGTGAGTTAGTAATTTAGCAAGATATAGTTAGTTATTTAGGCTTGGCAGTTAAAATCCTTTCAACCATGAAAATCATCGTTTGAATAATCATAAACAAGGCATGAATGCTTCTCGGTCATAGATAAACGCTTTAACGGGTCTACGTCAGTTTCTATTATGCCAGTAGAATTTACGAATACATGTGTACTTAAAGGAGTTTCAATTAATATAAATAACTACTTTAATGAGAAATTATTACAATGATTTACTGGTACATTTATTAATTTGCTATATTATTATTTATTTACCGAATAATTGATTAATTAATGTATTTGAGAATAATATTAAAAAATTTACTCCTGTTAACTTTAAATTTTGAATTTCAAACACGTATACATAAAAGTTTTGAGATTTATGAATTTATTGAAATTTTCGTAACTTAAATATTTATGAGTATGTACATACATATGTACTTGTACATACTTATACTCGTATTCGTTCTTTTAGTTAAATAGTATTAAAAAATATCCTATTCAGAATATATTTGTGTGCGTTTAACATATTTCAAGCATAGAGTTACCTACTGCCATTGTATTCTGGGAACACCAAAGTTAAGAAAATATCTATTCGTCAGCAGTAAATATTATACGCAACCGGTAACAGGACTGAGTTAGTTGAGAAGATTGTTTAATATCAAGCTAATTGCACAGTAAAATTGAGCATGCAAAGCGGACCGTGCCGGCCCGCTATTAATTAAACTAGTGTAGATAGAATCATGCTGCAGCTAGATATGAGATAAATAATATATTTGTTGGTGTATTTAAGTACAGAAACAATAAAGTATTTTATCATTATATCAATACTAGAATATACTGTGAAATATTGTTATGTTGGTAGGTACTACACAAACGGGTAGCAACCTTAGCAATACGCAACAGCTATATACTTAGCACGTTTCGAACGGCACATATTTTAATTCGATTCTATTGTTAAATTGTAACAATTATGTTTATTTTTGTAGTTGACTATGACTCTATTATATTTTTTCTACATTTATTAGTAGCAACTTTCGTGAATAATTAAGATAAAGTAAGAGAGATATGAAAATGTGGAGAAATGATTAGTGGACACTTTTAACAATATTTAAATTTTGTACACTGGACTTACAGGCAGGGCGTCTACAGTAGGAGTCATCCGGGCATCTTAATTCTAATCGCATCTTTATCTAGTTTATCGGTATTCTATTCTACGATTCAAACTCTACACTAAATTTCAACAAAATCAGGTCATTTGTTTTGTCACGAAAACGTAACAAAGCATTGAGAGTCTATTTATCTAATATCAGATCAACTGTAACTAGTCAAATGCAATAAAAAAGTAACAAATTAATTTGTCGCTGTATCTGTCTCTGTCATATTATATTGTTACATAGAGTCACTCATAAGTAAGTAACCGGAAATCAGACCACATTTTTAACCTCTATCTTGAATTATATTTATGTTCTGCTTTTGATTCGTAAGATACAATGATTGTTACCTTTATGTATGTTGTTACCTTTTAAAATTTAGAACAACTAGTGTTAAATCTTAATGATAATACGACTTAAGTTCTACCTCTTGAGGAGCTGAAACGAGTGTACTAGCAGGTACTACCAAGTCTTTGTTAGTGAATAACATAGATCCGTTTATTTATAGTCACAAATTAGCTTAACCACAAAGTATTTTCTCTTGACCTTACATCTCTACTTTGTATATAAAGAAGTATTCAATACAGTTACCAATAAGTATTTTCTATTAAGTTGATAACTCTATATTGTATATAAAGAACTATCATACTTATAATACACTTTAAAGTTACTATTAACTTATTAAATACTTTAAACACAGGTCTAACTACGGTGAGGTAACAAAATATGTCCCAATACAAAAGCTAACGGAACTGTGGACCACGATAGATATAGAGTGGTGTGGCCGGTACGTGACGTAATATGGCAACCTTGTGCAAGCGACGGGTACAGTCGCGGCGACAAGTTCTAACCGCCACATGTTTGAATAGCCACAGCGGTCAGTATCGGTATTTGTCGTGCTAAGAGTTCCAAGCTCGTTTCGCTGTCAGGCAGATTTTGAGTGGAGAATTTCGTTGTCTGCTGGTGTCTGGATATTTGGTACTCAGCTATTAGTTGTGTAGGTGGCAGTAACTGTCAAGCATTATTATTGTTATTATACACAAAGGATGTTCTAAAAGAAGATCTTAGCGCAATGTGGAGTGACAAATGTATTGATGATAATAAAAGAACTTCATTAATGTAAATCCAACTTCGGATGAAATATGTCTTTGGGTAATTTATATCTGAGGCTAGATCTTAAGTAGAATGACAGATGATTTTTTTTTAAATATCGAAATATTATGTCAATTACTTTGTTCTCTTTATTGTCACAGATCCGTATATTATAATAAATAATAATGTTTACAGTACAAACGATTTACGAAATCGTGCTACGCGATATTATACGTAAATGTCTTAATCTTTTAAAACTGTTCCTCACATAATAGAAGAACTTAATTAAAACTTATATTTCATTAATTACTATTAAAATGTAGTAATAGAATAACAACAATAATGAAATTGTTATTTAATTTAAGCGAAATATTTTTCGCCTATTACCATTTTCCTTTATGACTGTACGACCAATATTAAAAGCACCTTTCCGTTCTCATATCTGCAGTTTCTTTTAACAGCTACCTTCTAATAACATTGCAACTCTAACTCTTACTTGCTCTTTCTCTAAACATTACAACACTAACTATGTAACCTTAGAATTGATTACAATACGTATTTTATTAGTTAAATTTTTATTACTAAGTTGTGCTCTACACAGAGCCTACCTTTCTCTATTAGTATTACGAGTTACTGTTGTTAAATTAATTACTTTATCGACTTATTTGGCAGATAAACGAAATGTGCCAATGAGTGCACTCCAGATGATGCAACATTTAATTTGCTGATGAGCAGTCAATTGTTTTTTAACAAACTTTTAGTAACGAAAGATCAGCATCTGAATTAAAATGAAACTTAATCTCTGCAAGAGCTCTACGCAATATACATAGCAGTGATCAAATGACGTGCTCAGCATGCTCAATTGTTACGTCTATAATAAAGAGTGAGATATACATACGTGTGTATTTTAAAGAACTCTACCTTAAGCTAACCCAAAATCAATTTCAGCGACAAAAGAGAAGTAACCACCATCAATCTGTTACTCGTTCCACTGCTGGGCACCTCTCAGGATGGCTAGGGTTAAGGCCATAATCTGCCACGCTGGCCAAGTGCGGGTTAGTAACAATAATAGATGTGAATAATGAGTACGAACGAGTACAGTAGCACGCACGCTCGTCCTTTGTTACGTAACTAAACCAACCCATTGACACACTTTCCCAGAGATTGTATCGAGATTGTTCAAACATCTCCAAATATCGTGTTAAGTAATAACTAAGTTAGTCACTTACCGTTCAAATGAGTGTGAGCATTGTTACTTATACATTCATGATGGTTTTGAGCCACCACTATATACCAAATACAAATAGGGTGGTTTTGGTATATGTAGAGTCAGTATTCACTTCGTTTATTGCTATTTTGTAGTCGCCATAGTCATAAAGAATAAAAGATGATATGAAGGAAGGCACTTGAAATTGAGAATCAATGGAAAAAACAAGCAGAAAACAAGGCTGGCTAAAAACTGGGAAGTGGTTGGGTGGTAGAGAAGTAAAAATTTCATTAGGTATTTAGGCGTTCTAATTTAGATTTCTGCTACATCAATAGCAAGTAGTCTTTGAGATTGATATTACCTTATAATTTTTATTAATAACAGTTAGATATACTGTATATATTTGCTTTTTATAACATTATACATTTATACAAATACATGCACGTTATTCATTTATACATAGAAAGCGTAATAGATTTATACGACAACTCTACAACTCTACATGACTTCAAATGTATGTTTGTATAGTATCTATATACAAGTTAATTAATTATACGTCCCGTAGAAGCATATATTCCGTAAATGTATTTACATTTTACACATCTTAAATATATTTTTGTTCGCCACCCGGAACTCGTCAAGGTCCGCGGAGCATGACATTAAAGACGACTGGTGGTAATTGCACGTGTGAGTCAGTAATGATGGTGTAAACCTGCGTCTGTTTATCTACCATATCTGCGCAAATACCACGACGAGGTAATATATCTCTAGAAAGCGAAAAATATTTTGAAAAGCGATCCCACGGTGCCCTTACGGGCGGAACAGTGCAAGCGACTAATAAATTTAAGCAACGCCGAGCGCAAACGATCCCTGAAAAAATAAACATCACTATCAATCATCAGAATCAATAATTTTATTGTTTCACAGTAGTACACGGCTCTCCTATCAATATGAGAAAGATTGGAGCCTTCTTGCTAATAGTTAATTTTTATTACAATTTTCGTACTACTATATAACGTACAAACGTACTTTGTAAGGATTGTCTATTACAGTCGGAAGCTATGTATATATCAAAATTTAAAAGAACACCGAGACAAAGTATATTTAAAATCTTCTACTTCTCAACTTGTGCTAACTCGGCACCTGCATCCAATAACTAATCAAATGTTAATTAAAACGACATCAAGTAGGTTTTTACAGCAGACATTACATCAAGCCAGTGTAAAACTTGCTAGCGCAAAGTGAGAGGAGATTGGAGAACGGTCCGCGTAAGGCGATTTTTTTACAAGTGAATGACGAGATCATTGTAGTTATACATGTTATAAAAGTGTGTTACATACTTAGAAATATAATTATTTCTTTAAAAAACACTTTTTCCTTGATAATCGTCGAAGCTGAAGAATGATGTCGTCGTGATTTCTACAATCACATCACATAAAGCACTCTAGCTACTATTTACTAACTATATTTCAATTCAGTGATAACATTTAATGTCATTATTTATTTGTTACACGCAAAAAATGTATATTAATGGGATTGGCAAAGTATTGCCAACTCTACCAACCCAGTCTGCCTGTTTGCTTAATATTGTATATATGTATATATGGACACCATCATCTTCTTTAGCCTACTCCCGCCCACTGCTGGACTGTCTCTCCAATAACACGCCACTTAGCTCGATCTTCAGCTCTTCGAATCCAACCACTGCCAGCCACTTTGCGTATATCGTCACTCCACCAATGTTTATCAAGATGCGACATATATACAATCTATATTTTTGCTAATGAAACCTAATATCTTGGTAAAATCTCAGACGAAATTCAAAAGAGCTTTATTACTCACTGAACATACCTCAGCGTACGTAAGTTCTTTTCACAATCTTTGTGTATCTCATCGGATCTCAAGGGACTAATATCTTCCTAATTTTATATGTTAGATTACTATACATTCTATTCATATCTTTCAGACTACGCTGGTACCATTGAAAACCTGTAAATACTAGGCATATCCTGATAGTTGACCGTTAGCAGAACTTAGGCATTCTAGCGAATGCAAGTTCCACAATCTGCTCATTAATCACTTTCGCCGTTTGAGTTGCAGTAACGTGTTGTGATCGTACATCTGCAGCTCATTCTGCCGCACCGCCTGCAAGGTCACTTGAAATTTGAGGTGATATGCTTAAGAATGAATTAATTAATTAAGCATGTGATACAATATAACTAAGAAGCGGCCATGGCGTGAAAATATTTTGACCGACTGATTGACTAACATGACTCTGTAGAAATTCAAATATTTTTTTATTAATGGCTGGGAATCAAAAATTAACATTTATAGTTAGTTCATTCTGTTAATGCGTCGGAAAATTCGATGGTGACAATAAGATAATAAATTAATATAATGTAACATTTGACACGATATAAAGAAATCAAATTGTAATATCTGTAATCACGCCAAGGAAGTTTAACTTCGACGAATATATAACTTACACTAAAAAGTTTACTTCTGATACTAATTTAATATACTTTTTTAAAACGTA
>DWFV01001087.1:0-11979 GCA_018246775.1 Parelbella machaon machaon
TTATGAAGCCTGGCAAAGTTGTGCTAGTCCTAAGCGGCCGGTACGCGGGCCGCAAGGCTATTGTGGTGAAGAATTATGACGAGGGCACGTCTGATAAACCATACGGTCACGCTTTCGTCGCCGGCATCGACAGATATCCACGCAAAGTTCACAAGAGGATGGGCAAAAACAAAATTCACAAGCGCTCAAAAGTCAAGCCTTTCGTCAAAGTAAGTTTTCTACTCTCAACTAGTCTAAATTTTATATTTATGTGCCCATGAAGATTGTAATGTGACAATTGTCTTATTGTAAGAAAAATTTACTCCATTATCATGACCTATGTTCACATTTAGTATTTTATTTGCTTCATTTTAGTTTCGGCTCTTTTCAATAGTTAAATAGTTTTTTTTTTTTCATCAGTGTTGAAGATTGGACCCTTATAACTTGTCTGACCTGTTAATCTTCTGGTTTGTGCCTGGGTGCTATACTGCAGGTTGTGGATTCCATTCCAACTCATGACCTATCTGTGGCAAGCTGACTTCTAAAACATTACCATACTGCTAGAATTTTTTAGTTTGAGATCAGCTGGATTTTAGTGAATAATACGTTTATGAAATAAAAGTTTTATATGGTATGTGGTTAGACCCTTAGTGGTTTATTATTTATTGCAACTGGATTCTTCAGTTCTTTCTAGAACATAACTGTAATAATAGCTATTATATTGACTGACCCTTAAGAATCAAAATACATATGGCAATAGTAATGTGAGGGTAATATTTCCTGTGCTGCAGTAGAGCAACGGGAGGAGGTATATTTTACATTTATGTATTGGTAACCAGGGGGTACATCTGAAGTAAGACCGTATTACAGTGGAATGTGTTGTTTAAATATTATTTTCACTTTAAATACCAATTATACTACACCTGAACTGTTACTTATTGCAAATATTGAATTGAACAAAGGCATATCAGTAGCTCACCTGTTTTTAAAGATTGGTTAGCATCGGGAGCCTTCAAGTGGCGTGGTGATGATATGGTTGCAGGAAATTCTAAATTCTCTTATGTGTAAGTTATTTAGAGATCTAAAATTTCTTCACCTATAATTATGATTATTATATATATATGATAATTGTATATATATATTATACATACATGATAATTGTGTAAGAGACTCAATATAACAATATAATTATTGTAGTTATTATTATTAAGGAACAACTTATTAAGTTTATTTTGTCTATGAACCTGCACCTGAACCTTTAACCCTTCTCACCGTGAGAAGAGTTCTGTGTCCAACAGTGAAATCATGAAAATGTTGAAGTTTTTTTTTAAGTTTATTCTACCTACCAATATTAAATAATTGTTTTTTAGCATATACACCTTTAGATGGATTGCTTAATTTGTTTTTTGACTAATAGGGTCTCTTAAAAATGGCCTTTTATTTGGTCAAAGTGAATTGGATAATGTATCAAGAGCAGACTGCCTCATTGGTTGAGTGGTTGCAAACGAGACTGCCAATCGGGAGGTCCTGGGTTCAAATCCCGGGTCGGGTGCTATTAGATTTGTCTGATTTGGAATTTCCATTAGTGACTCGGAGTCTGGATCTGTGCCCGGTATATGGCAATAGCTTTACCACCTATTCCATGGGACTTAAACATAACTGATGAAACCTGGAAGTGTACTATACTCCTTTGTCTACTCTTTCGGGGATTACAGCCATGATGTTACGTATCAAGAGCTGAAGATTGTGGCAACAAATAATATCTTAATTCATAGATTATACACTTCCAATAGATAAATAGGAACCTTTAATATGTGATAGAATCTAAACAGCTTTGTAATCTTTATTTCCAGGTGGTAAACTACAACCACCTGATGCCAACCAGGTACTCGGTTGACTTCAGTTTCGAGAAGTTCAGTGCTAAGGACCTCAAGGATCCTGCTAAGCGCAAGAAGCTCCGTTTCAACACCAGAGTACGCTTTGAAGAGAGATACAAGAGTGGAAAGAACAAGTGGTTCTTCCAGAAGCTTAGGTTCTAAGGTGTACTTTTAAATAAAAAAAATAATAGAAAACTGTTGTTGTTTTATTTGCATGTGGAGGTCTCTTCTCAGACTTATTACATCTATAAAAATATCACTTTTTTTTTTCATATGGGTATGTGGATATTTAGAATTTATATATACTATGATATAGTTCTATGCTAGCCCTCCTTTTAAACATCTCTGATTTGACTGATTGTTTTATTTCCACCTGTTTTGACTGACATTCACACTTGTTTTATAACTCTTTTTTGCTCATTCATTATTTCTTTGCATACTTACACATCTTAATTCTTGTCATATTTATCTGTATGAACTGGATGTATACAGTTTATGATCAAAATAATTTTCCTATAAAGATTGTCAGTCTGCTTTCTTTTGTATTGTTGGAGAAGTGGCTTACTAAATCATAAAAACAGGCCATTTAATTCATTATTTGCATACAATTTTGAATAAAGAAGCCACTATGGAGTCGACATAAAATATTCAAATAAAGAAAGTGGTATATTCCAACTTATGGCTTGGAAAAAATATTAAAAGTTAGTGTCGCTGTTGCACACGTTAACTTTTTGTATTTTGATAAGATCACTGCAACATGTGGAGTTCAAAGATGTATGTGCTCCACATTAAAGTTTTGAAACAAATACAGTAATTATATCTAATTCCATCTAAAATAACGCTTTGAAAAGACACTGCGATTTGCAGTTTAGGTTTTAAATGTCTCTGTATCTAAAGATGCTTCTTGGCTGCCGATGGAGAAGAAATATATTCAAGGTATAACATTGAGATTGCTAAACTTTGTTAATTTTATAACGAAAACAAAATATTTTTTATAAACAAATCTAAAAGAGAATAGTGATCACTAACTACTACCTTGTGCTGTTAAGATTTTCAAAATGCTGGCTGTATTTACTATATGAACAACTCTCGTATCTTCAACTCTAGGTAACTTAAAGATATATGGAAATTCAATGAAACACGGCGGTGCTATATAATCGCTTTATTTTTAAATAAATTATTTATTTAGATAAGCAGTCTATAGTAAAGTAGCCCATGGATTGATCACATAAACTACACATTGCAATCAATAAAAAGGCATAAAATACACCATGAAAATGTAGAGTTAAATATGGGACAGTTGTGAGATTACAAAATAGTTCTGAATGTAGTAGAGACCGTATTAAATTGATTAATTAAAACGAAGAGTTCGTAAAATTCCTTCAAAATGATATAAATCATATTTCTATTAATTACAATTTCGCTGTTACAATTTTTAAAATAAATGTTTTCTTATAATACTTTTGTCACATATAGTGTTGATATAACATCAAAATTTTATATGAATTACACTAATAAATGTCACTCTTTGCGTTAGAGTACTAGAAACTCTTCGCGTTTCAATAAATTCTTATTATTCTAGATAACATACTGTATCAAATAGATACCAAACAGTACTATCCGTTACACACGGTTTCTTAATTTAAATTTCATACTTCAGCACTAACAAGCGTGTAAGCCGATAGCTGAAGCCAATTAAATTGTGTTTGAAAAAAATGACAATCAATAATGTTAAGTGGGAATGGCCTATCAGCGCTTCCTCCATTATCACGCAGTTACCAGTTTACCGATTCTTTCGTCTAACTTCTTAATTTCCTTCTGGAGGCTGGCTATGTTGTGAGCGAAAACCTCTTGGACACCTTGGAGCAGCTCCTTATTGTTTTGAACGCCACTGGCTATCGTGCTTTGCAGGGTTTCCAACGCTGTTAATGACTTACCGAAATTGGTTGCTGTGGAGAGGAAAAACATTGGTATATTAGACTTTTATTGATATACCTTTCCAAAATGAAACGGGATGATCCGATAGAGAACCAAATTTATCAACATGGTCCAAAAAATTAGCAAACTGAAGGGGCAGTGGGCTAGTCACATATGTAGCAGCACCAATAACCGTCCAAGCAAACATGTTCTAAGGTGTAGATGTAATATATAAAAATTCGTATATGTAAATTTCGTAACAAATTTCAGTAAAAGATGTTTTCACGCTTTAGTCTTTGCCCTCCTTGTACAAAAGTACCTCGCCTGGTCAGTACTCGAGTGTGGTACACGTGGAAATTGTGTGGATATTCTATGAATAGCATCTAAAAATTCTACTTTTATAGAAGAGTGTCACACCTAATTATGTATTTGATAATATTTTTTTTATTTCACTGAAACATACCTTGATTGTGTAGAGCTTCAAGCGCGTCCATGCGCTCCAATATCTCAGAATGGGACACACCATCTATTTCTTTCAATAATTTGTACAATTCGATGACCTGAAAACAAATATAATCAATTATAACTATGGTCATATTAATAGAAGATCTTTCGTGGTAACCATTAAGAGAATTCGACAGTACCTTAGCTTCCAGCTCGGGGTCGGCTGGTTTCACAGCCGCCTTTAACGCCTCTACGTTGGTGAGCAGCGCAGTGACCCTGGCCTCAGCCGCCGCCAGCTCGGCAGGCCGCAGCAGCGCGGCCTGGCTGGCCAGGGTCGCCGCCGCTCCGCACAGAGTCGCCTGCAGCGTAGTGACTGACTTTATTATTATATTACACGAAGTTCCTTATCGGGTAGATAACCAGCACCCTGGATAATTGTCTTCCAGTAAAACTAACGAGTGCATTGTTGAAACTCAGTATGATCTCAAGTTAAAGATTTATTAGATTCTAAGAACTCTAAAAATTTTTAAAGATTGCAATCTGATGATGCCAACCATATCTGATAGCTACACTTTTTCTCAAAAACACATCAAAGACAACAAGGTTTTATCACATTTTCTGTTGTTTTACCCGTTCACTATATACAAAATTTCCAACACTTGTCATTTGACAGAGGAAATTAAGTTATTGAAACAGTATTTTTTGAAATATTTAATGTTACTTACCTCGCCAGTAGCTGCTTGGAGCCTTCTAAATGCCTCTTCATCTCTAACGCCCGCCGCCTGTTCTAACTTGTGTAACCTAAAAATATAAGTTTTATTTAAATTTAAATTTAACAAAAGCGAGGTCACATATGTGTATGATTAAATATTTTATCAGAACATAAGAACAGACACAATTATTTCCAGATGTAACTGGAAAAATAAGTTACTTTGGTATATTCTTCTACCATTTCATTGTAGGTTGGGTGAAACTGTAAATTTTCTTATGGTTAGATATAACATTTCCATTAGATCATATCCCCCGTTTACTAGTGTGATTTAAGTTGGAGATAGATCTGTTCATGATATACCACAACGATTCTCCTGTATCTATATTTTGTTAAATGAAATAAATCTCGTTTCTTTAATCATAAATATTTTATTGGGTCTTTATGACAAGAACTTGAAGTTAATCTCATCTGCCACTGTACGTCAAACCTAACAAAGCAGAGACATCTGTTAAATACATATAATTAATATGGACTATAAACAAAGATTTCAATTCCATAGACTTATTCATTGTTCATACCTGAATGAAAAGTTATATTTGTAATACCTGCTCACTCACCTATATTCAAGCTGGGCTACTCTCTGGGTTTGTGCAAGGGTCACGTCTGGCTTAAGTTTAAGGTGGGCAGTTACAATTTCACCTCGGGTTTTCTTTCCATTTGCAGATAAATACTCTCTGTAAAACAGAAAAAAAGGTAGTATGTGACAAAACTATGACATAAACATATGCATGTATAAGCATTTGTAGTCTTTATATTTAATAATAGACACAGGTATAGCTCTAGCATGGGTAGCATGGTATGTTCAAGTTCAAAGAATGGTATTCAGCCATTTGATATTGTGAGCAAAGTATTTTAAGAACAATTTTACAAAATAATATTTTATTATCTGTTTTAATTGACTATTTGAAGGAAATTCATAATTTTCATAACTTTATATGTAGCTGGTGTATATCAAACCACTAAGTGTGTTTGAAATCGACCAGGAAATTAAAAAAAATATCTATTCACTTTTTAACATCATTAAACTTACGGATTTAAATTTGCCAAAACATCAACTATAAAGTTAAATTTTCAAAACCTATTTACCTCAGTTTCTCAGCCTTGGGATCCACTTGTCCTCCTTCTTCCAACTTCAGTTCTTCAAGAAGTTGTTTTGTAGCATTAATTTGAGCTGCCAATTTGGAATGCTCTTCCTGAAAAGTGAGTGTCAATCACTTGATTCCCATTATTAAAATACATGGCAACTTTTATTATTCCAGATTTTAAATATATAGCAAATTTAACATTATAATTTTTGAAAAGGATCAAATAATGTGAGGAAGCTTTTTTTAATATTTCTTATCTGCCAATTTATTTTAAATAACATAGGATAAAGACATTATATTAGCTAGATTTGAAAAACCGCAAAAAAAATATTCACATGATTGAAATGGAAATTTCAGACTATTGTATTTAAATTGGTCTCTTGGAGCAATCTGTGAAAATATATGTATATATTATAAGAAAATTTATGTTTCATATTTTAAATCACTTTAATCATATTCATTCACTATTTATCATCCTGTTGTTGGACACATCTTCTTTAAGGTTAGAGAATGTAAGACCATAGCCCACTGTGCTGGTTGCACAAAAGCAGGTTGGGAGAGTGATATTTATCTTTATATACCATGGTGATGTTGGATAACAATTGCTTCATTAATTACTACTATTATTCAACTTTTAATTGACGGAGAGAGTTTTATCTTAAAGAAGAACAATTAAATATTTCCCTCCTATTTGGCATTGCCTACAAATGTCAATTTTTTACAGAGACAATTTATTTTCAGCTGGCGTAAATCTCAACTCAAGATGTTAATAATTGAAAAAAAAAATACTCCACAATTGCTTAAAGGAGTAAAATATATAAGAATTGCAGAATTAAATTCATAGTAGCAATTATAAAATTTGTTTCATCTATTAGAAATTCAGATAAAGTAAGATAAAATAAAAGTGTGCTGGGAGTAAGGTGACATATTTACAACTAAGTTGCTAAGTTAATTTGAATGAAAAACAACATTTTGTACCTTTTCACTTTCAGAAGCTTTTGTTTCATCCTTGGCAACTTGTTCTAGTAGTTCAGAGAACTCACACCGGAGCCTGTTGTAACGTTCTAATGTTGTTTCAGGTTCTCCTTCTGCTGCTAACCCCCACTCTCCAGCCCTAAGGTTTCATATGCTTAGAGTAATTAATGAAATATTTCTTACTACTATGGTTTTTTTATGTAGAAATAGGCTCGCCTGTGGCTGCAATCCCACCTGATAGAAAGTGAGATGCAGCCTAGGATATAGCATGCTCACCTAGAACGTTCCTATTCACTCTTCTTTAGAATAATTCCAGGTTGTATGTGATTTGTTTTTTTCTACAGTTTTATCAAAGTTTCCTACAGGCATAGTAGGAAATGCTTTCACATATAATGAGTTATGTTGAACAATGAACACAATTTAATAGGACAAATTGCTCTTATACTATCATCTCTAAAATAAAGATAAAGCACAAGACTTACTTGTATCCAATGCGGGTTTTTCTGCTCAGTCGGTCTGAAAAGTCTACAGAGCCGGTCAAGAACTTCCCTTTAAACTTATTGAATGAATCCTTAACAGACAAGTGCAGCTGCTCAATGCATTCGTTCTCTTCCTCTTCAAACGGCTCTGGCTGGTCGGCTTCCGGTAAATCACCCGTTTCGTACACGTCTGGTTGATCGTAAGCCTAAAAACAATCAAAACTCAACAAAATAGCTTTATGTTTGCGCTTAACAGTTACAGCTTAATAACTAACATTAAAGGCATGGCAACGAGCGGTCATTAACGTTAGCGTTAACTTTTTCTGTGATTGTATTAATTTTGTTCTATTTCACATAATTGTTGATGCTGTACGCACATGAAACCGCAGTTTAAGGACATGGTTTACAAAATCAATAATTTATTCGCTAAATTTTGCTCCAATACTTACAATGCCCGGTAAGTTTTCGTATTTTGGATCTGCCATTTTCGTTAAACGAAAATACTGTTTTAAGGATACTTAATTAATATGTTTAATTGTTACAGCGAATATTGTTTTAATTTGATGTTATGGGAAAAGATGACGTCATTTGTCTTTCATGTTTCATAAAATTAAAGTGATATTGTCAACGTGACTTTAACGTTCCGTTATATGTTTTTGTTATAATTCCTTTGATGCTCTATTATACTATACAATAGTAACAATATTAAACTTAAATTAGTAAACAATTTGCTGAAATGATTTTTAAATTTATACCGCATTGAAATATTGTACATATTGACTTATTATGTTTAATAGTAAGAAAATACATATCGCTTTGTCTCTCAGTCTTTTCTTTATCGAAATTTAATTATCAGTATTAATTTGTTACAAATTGATCTATCATGATTCAGAATTGTAACGTACACGTCATACTATACCCACGTCATATTGACTTTTGTTCCGTACAATGAGTCACCGATAATATTGAACGTACTTTTCGCAATAGCTAGTCATATAACGTTGTGTTTATATACCCTGTTCTCTGTTCATAATAATTTTTTCTTGCCGGCGTGCATTTTTACAGTCTGGAAAACAAGTAAATATATAAAATGAGTCTTCAGTGGACGATTATTGCTGGATTTTTGTATACGGAAATTGCGATTGTGTTACTGCTAACGTTGCCGATCGCCAGTCCATCAAGATGGAAGAAGTTTTTCCAATCGAAGTTTCTAGCATACATAAGCGCACAGGCCACAATATACTTCTTAGTTCTAATCGGCGTGCTTGTATTATGTCTTTTGGATGCGATTCGTGAAATGCAAAAGTATTCGAACTTAGAGCAATCGGACCATCAACATTTGGACGCCGAAATGCAAGGTAACATGCGTCTCTTCCGCGCTCAAAGGAACTTCTACATATCTGGATTTGCTCTTTTCCTACTCATTGTTATCCGTCGATTGGTGCAAATGATCTCTGAATTGGCCACTTTGCTTGCACAAGCTGAGGCGAACTTCCGTCAAGCTCAAAGTGCAACTGTGACAGCCAAAACCCTACTGCAAAAGCAGGGAAATGATGATGAAAACTCCAAGAAGGAGCTTGAGGAGTTGAGGAACCAGATATCAACACTGGAAAAGGAGTTAATTAGAGAAAGGAAGGATAAAGAAGCTGTGAAATCTCAGGCAGAGAGTCTTAACAAGGAGTATGACAGACTGGCAGAAGAACATAGTAAGCTTCAGAAGAAAATGACTGTTGCTGGCGGAGACAAGAAGGATGAATAATTGCTATTTACATCTTACTGTTAATCATCTATATATTATTTAGAATTTAATTGTTAAGAAGCCAACACTACATAATTCTCTGTATTGCTTAATCTTGCAACAAAAAGTAATGTTATTAATGTGTCTCAAATCTTAAATATTGTGCTACTGTTATTAATATTTACTCGGTATGTCACTAAACATCTCATTATTCAACAGCAAATAGACTATCATTACAGATAATCTTACATTTAATATAAGCTTGTTCCAATCTGTAGGAGCATATATGTATGATATATAGCCAGGAGAAGATAAGTGAGAGTTGAGAACCAGGAGAATTGAGTGAAAGGATTTATCTATATTGATAATTTATTGCTTGTTTCTAATACATGAGAATGATGCAATCATCTTTAAATAGTCTATCTACCCACAATTTGAAGTACATATTTGCATGTGCACACAATTTCAAGTGTTGTGGTTAAGTCTGTGATGAATGTGAACATAAAAAGCTTTTCATTTTCATATTATAGACTTATATTATATAACTCTAAAAGGGCTAAAGTATTTAAATTGTGGAATTGTTAATCTTAGCATCTAAAATTATATTCCAATTGTTAATTATGTCATTATTCTAATAAATGTTTGTGTAAGGGGTGATTTGCATAACAAAATAATGAACAGTTTGTCGTAATTCAACATAATCCAATTATATATATATATATATTTTTACTGAAAATCTACAATCATCTTGTTACTCCCAATTTAGTAGATGTAATGTGGATGCAATATGGGAGATTAAACATGGCCTTCAGAAATAGGTATTTTTAAGCATTACTCTTAGATGTTTCTTATTTTTGTTATTCCATTATTCACTGTTCAAACTTACATTTCTGTGGTTACATGGGTCTAATACTTGGTAAGGCAGCATACAATTAAATATACAGGTAACTATGACTACTTGTAAAAGGATTTTGCACCTCTCAGTAGTAGAGTTTACATTGGATGGTGGATGGTCATTCTTGCTATGACTAGGGCCCACACAGCTACTTATTCTTATAATGTATAGTATGTTTTCATACACTGATCAAATACAGCTTATTGTATGTTTTATTACATGTCAGAGCAAGTGTCATTTCAATCTGAGATGAAAATTGTTTTGGTTCATTATTTTTGTAACTAAGTCTGATTTAATTTGTTTAGTCATGGGCATTTTTATTTATGTTTGTTTGTATGCTTTTGTTTTTAGGCATTTTTTTCATTTACAATCTTATTAGCCTGGGTTTTAATTAAATATGTACAATTAAAGAACATATACATTAATGTGGATTGTCAGTGGGGTGAATAGTTTCTGTTTTTCATTTATCCTTTGAGCATAACTATTTATATTTGAAATAACTGTTTTTAAAGAATATTCGAAAATGGAATGTTAAATTAGTTATCATAATGTACTCACCAGGTTTTTTTAAATAAAGTTGAATTTTTGTGCATAAACCATTTGTTTTAGTGATTGTGACACTAGCAAACATTACCACAATCCACAAATCATCATTCGATTGGGAAATCTATTTATGAAACTTATCATCATAATCCATTTGTTATTATTAATTTATAACAGAGTTTATTATCAATTGATACTTGTATTCATATCTTTATATGAAGATAATGGAATGCTGGGAATTGTTTTTAGTGGCGTTACATAATTCTATAATTAAACATTGTACTTTATCCTGTAAACAATATCATCTTAATCTCAACAAGTAATAGGCAATTCGGGTTTTAAAACCACAATTGCATATCATTCTTATAAAATTTAAAAAAAAATCTTTTTTCAACAGGTAATAGGCAATTCGGGTTTTAAAACAACAATTGCATATCGTTTTTATACGAACATTTGTTGCAAGAATTTGAGGCTGGTATTGGAATGTTGATTCAAAAATGCCCCACTTTGTTCCTAACTAGAGGAGAGTTATTTCAGTATAAGTTTGCAGCAATTACCACCAATTTCACCAGGATAGGATTGTAGGGATAGGGCTACTAGTGTCTGTTAGTTCAGTTACCATCAGTTAACAAAAAAAGTTGCTGCAAATTCTAAAAATTATTAAAGTTGCTATTAATTCGCTAAGTTAAGTTGCTATTAATTGTAATTGTACTCTCAATTAGTAATAGTATATGTTTATACAGCCCTGGTGATCATAACGCTATCCCTGAGGACTAAGATAGTGCCTCTGGATTTAGTATACATACAAGTAAACTTCCAACCACAGTTGTTTACAAATGTTAAAAAAAGAATAGATTTCCTTAAGAAATAGTTATCTCCTCACCAAGTTTGAGCATTTATAAATGAAGCCGTCATACTTTAATATTGATTGGTTAATATTAATGAAATTAAACGTGATTTAACAGCCACTGTTGGTAGTAGAGGCACGCCTTAGCGAATGTAGCAAGGCCTAGGCGGAGCCACAGTATACGTAAAGTTACTGGCAATGTTTGAATGCGAAGAACTGAAGGTTGAGTTCAGTGTCGCGCTATTGGAAGGGCTTACGTCCAGCGGCAGAGGGAACGGACTGGTATTGATGAAATATGATTTGTTATGATTTTCACAGTGCCTCGGGTAGGTAAACGTAATGAACTTGTAACCAATTGTAGATGGCCATGCTCAGCCCATCTTTCTTATTCAGATTACAGCATCTTTGTCATGGCCACTTTATAATAG
>DWFV01001088.1:0-11974 GCA_018246775.1 Parelbella machaon machaon
TGTTCCTCTAGTAAAGGATAGATGGCGTTGATACAAATTACGGTTAGCTACGCAATATGTGCGTCGGCGCTTCGACAAATATATATTTTCATCAGTTATCAGTTATTCATACATTTTTAAATATCCTTCCTTCTATTTGAGTTTGATATGGAAGTATAAAATGCATTTGGTGATTCAGATTATATTGACAATAATATGTTTTAAAATCATATTTTTTCAATTTTTCCTAATTAGACTTTGAACGTGTGCTTATAAAGGGCGTATAGGGTTATTTATTATATTATGTGATACAGGGTGTAGTATTAGTACCCGTGATAGACTACAACATTGAAAGACTTGGATGGACTGTGAGTACCTTTAATTATAAAATATCTTTAAGACATTTTAATATCGTTTCGTCTATTTAAATCAGAAAATAAATAAAGGATGAAAAAATCCGGCATCATTTTACTGTTGAAATTCCTATTTTAACAGTGTTAACAAAATATTCTTCTTTCACACACGCTGAAGCTATATTCCTGGTTCTATGGTCTTAACACTAAATGTTCGTTTTGTCCAGAGTCATCCTACAACGTCAACTATGTCGGCGGTGCCCGCCGACGTCTCAGCGCTCAGGACAGTTGTCAATAACGTAGATTTCAGCAACATCGACGAGAGGGACTGGCTCGCTTTCGAAGTGGCGTTGGGCAACGCGAAGTATAACGATAAGGTGAGTATTACACGATATTCATATACACATACTAGGATTCAATGACGAGTAGGTGATTAATGCAAGCTAAATATGCTACGATTCAATGACAATAATGTAATAATGGTACAATTCCCATTCGCTTACTCTCCATGTTTTCTTCTCGTTCAATGCTCTGCTCAAGTGTGATTTGTTTATTAAAATGAAAAGATATAAATGTCACCGGTGTTTAGAATTAAATGCGTTGGTGAATATTATAAAAAAGTACATTGTTAAGAAACTGAATGTTTAAGTCCTGTAAAGTTTGTTGGATATGTACGGAAACTATTTTAAGTCCTTCGTTGTATCCGAAGTGACCCGTTTTCAATCGTTTTTCATCACCAGGAAGCAAAATGAGAGAATACAATATCGTTGTGGAACGGGTAATATAATGTGTTGTTTTATACAAAATACTCCAATAAATAGAGCATGGACGATTCATTAAATGTTGCTTAAAATGGCTTGTGGCTTAAATCCGTTTCTAGGAATATTCCTAATTGGAATGTTTCAAAACCACAGATTTTAGTATATTATGAAGTAATATACCTTTCGGACGGAATTTGTGCGGCAATTTCAAAACATACATTACTGGGATTTCGCTTGGGGTTTATTTACAGTAAGAACGCTAATTCATTCAAGAGGGCCTTATGAAACTCAAATCCAATTCAGATTTCAACCCTTGTACCCCCGAGCTCTCCACCTGCAAAGCGGTCTAGATCGACCGGAATCCAGGTCAAAGTTGTTGAACATTTAAAAATATGCCTCCTTTTAAAATATTTTAAATCATACATTATTTCGTTAACTTATGATATAATTGTATTGCGAACACGTGTTTTAATTGGTTTTTAATGGCTTTTTAAGGCACTTATGTAAAATTAAAACAAATCATACAAAATAGGAAAGGTTCTTGATATATTTGTATGTATTTTACTTTATATTTATATTATGAACTGATACAGATGTGCCTAAAAAACTCTTGTAAAAAATGAAAGTCCTTAAGTGAAAATGTTCTTTTGTTGCAGTGCGAAGGCGAAGGGTGCCAAGGAAGGGTGAGTTACCTTTTTTGATTATCACAAAGGTAAATAAGAATAGTGTTTTATTGTCAAAGTTCGGATCGCTCCGATTTGGAGGGCTCAGAGCTTATTTTGCAATTTCAAATCTCGTTTTGACTTTGACAGTTGAGATTAGTACCTAGTTACAGTGGTGGGCAGTAGTGTGATATGTAATTTTGAAAATATTTAGATTGATATTTATAATGAGGATTACATCATCGCTCAGTTATGTCAGTCCACAGCGCGAGATACATTTCCTTTAGAGGGTTTTGCTCACAGCGGGCATAGTCTCACGCTGGGCGTACTGATTGGAGATCAATTACAGCAGAAGTATAACTTAGCGGATAGTTTGAAGCCTCAGAGTCGAATATAATATTTGCGGTAGTAATCGGTATCGATTGCTAATCGTACAAATTCGATGGTTCTGAAACACGGGGACGCTTAATATAAATATTTAAATGTTTAATAAAATAATTATGATACAATAAAACTTAGCGTTTTGATTACGACAGTGTGTTTTATAATATAATAATGATAATTTTATTATGATTTTACCGTCGCGTCAGGTTTCTTGACGGCGTAGGCGGGAATATGGTGTTATCCCTAAATATTTTTTTTAAAGTAGAATAATTATGTACATATTTATTAGAGAACACTGAAAAACTTTGTGAGTTAACCTAATAGAATTGTTATAGATGAGTAAATTTATGTTTCAATCTGTATATAGAAGCGCTTTGTTTCCGTTCTTTTCACTTGATATGTTTATAGAGAAAAGCCAGAATTTCACAATTTATAAATCTCAATATATTTTTTATTATCTATATCTATGTTACTACATAGATTTCTGGCTTCTGTCAGTATAAGTTTTTTCAAATTCACTGACCAAAATTGTACTATTTTTAAATATCATTATACATCAACGTAACTTTCATGAAATAGTATTATTTTATATAATGTATGCAAAAAAGTATGTTAAGAAACACTATTAATAAACTAAGGTCGGCAACCGTACTGGACGCATCCCGATAGAGGGTCAGCAAAGCGTGAATAAACTGACCCAAAGTAGCTCTCCACACAATTGACCCCACCTTATTGCTACTAGAGTCAGATACGGCTCTGAATATCAAATATTCTTGGGTCATTTCATAAGTGTCACAAAATGAAATTTGTTAAGTTAGGCCAGCTTTATATAGGGTCTTGCCTTGAAAATATTATATTTATTTTTTCTTTATTAAGCGTAATAAGTAGTCACAACGAAACTCGAACGTATTTCCTAATGGAATTATTCCTTAGTGAGTCTTTGGGGAATGATACAATATCTGTTTAAATGCAAAAATATTAAGTTTGAAAATTCACCATCCGAAATGTTACCTACCTTACTTTTATTGGAACATTGGTGTCTCGATCTGAATCGAGTCGAGATCCGAGGTGTGCTTATTACATTTCCCAAGTATTTGTAATATTTCCACTATATCTTAGAAACTTACTTGTTTTTAGGATTTGGCCTTTAAAAAAGAATAAGTGGAATATCTCTTGAGGAGTGGATCTCTCTTAGGCGTAGACTTTGTAAGATATACATATGTATTTGTAAAATGTGTTTTACTTTACCACGATGCTATACATAAGATCTACTTTAAATACAGCGCCATCTATTGTTAAATTTCATTAAACTCTGTTCCTATAAATAACTATCCAACTTCCAAGACATTTGATCAATTACAAAGGACATGTTTATTGCTTAAATAAGTTGGAAATTAGATTGTTTTATTGCAAGAATTATTTTGTCATTCATTTGAAATTTATTATTATGAGATATTTTACTATAAGCAACTCTTATTACAACCCATTGTAATGTATATAGTATATTCTATTAGCATGTGGTATATAAAAGGGGGATAGTTGACTTATGGCTATCTTATACTGGTCTAAGAAATCTCTTGTGGTCGAAGGTTTCTAGCGTATTTAAGATGGCGGTGGTGAGAGGGCGGTGTACGCACGCCGAATGCGTAATACTTTGTAGCTGACAACGTGATTATTTTTCTGTGAAAAATAAGAATATAAAATAAGTCCTACATTTTGACACAACATCCGCCATCTTTCTAACATTGGCTTAAGCCTTTTTGTTAAAAATACGGTATTGTTTTATTGTGTACTATATTATTTAGTCACTTATGTCGGGTACCGACGTCGATAAGCGACCCGATGTATGGCAATGGGGTCATCACCTATTCCATGGGATTTAAACGTCACGTGCTGAAACGTGGGAGTGTACTACACGCCTCTTCCTACCCCTTTGGGGTTAACAGGCATGATGTTACGTTTTTTTTTGTTACTTATTTATTTATTCACTTATTTCTTTACTCTTTATTTCTTTCACAATGGACGAACTTGATGCCTAGTTGCATTCTTTACCAATGAACGCACGGCGAATGTGAAAAATTGTGGAGTCATAACCAAATAAAAGAAAGAACAAATTTATCTCTTTCCCTTCTGAGCCTTCGTAAAATTCTGTGGAAATCTGAGGTATAAAATAATTATCTGTGGATGTACCATAAGTCGAATAACTCACAGACTAACACTGTTGGCTGGATTGCCACGGCTTTTTGATGGATGATAATGATAAATTCATTAGAACAATTTTTATGAGCGTTCCTGTGCTTAAGAAAGTCATCGATTATTTATCATTATTACTGCAGCTAGACAAGAGTATTAATGTTTGCGCTGGAGGCTTCAATAACAATGAAAGGTGTACAATAGAATTGCAGTAGCCAGCTGTGGTAGAGTCAGCTTGACATCTTGCAGAATAAGATAAGGAGATCTGTGTTAAGGGAACCGGTGATACTACTCCGATATATGAAGGACAATGTTCTATAATAGTTACTTAAGGACACATTTTGGTTTATACTATTTTCAGTGTAGAGGCACCGGATGTGAGAGCAAAGTAAGTATTACACATATTATTATCCTATTAGTCTACATGTGCTGACTACCTCATTGGTTTAGTTGTTGAAAGCGCGACTACTGAGAGGTTCTGGGTTCGATCGATGTCGCTCAAAGTAATACTGGGTTTTTTAGAAATTATAATTTCCAATAAAAATAAGGAGTATTGACATGTGCCCGGGATTTTTTGAAATTGAAATTGCCAGTAGTAGCGCGGAGTTGTGCTCAATGCGAGGCAATAGGCTCAACCCCTATTACATGGGACGTATAACATAACTGCTGAAAAGTGGGCACTACCCTCATCTGCTTATCCTTTAGGGGAAATACAAGCGTGATGTGAGTTAGGTCTTTATAAGGTACAGTAGATTAAAAATAACTAGAATGTTTGATCCTTTTTATTAACAGAGCCCTAAGCTTCGATACTTTCGTAATCCCTCACGTTTTCGGAATTCTTTCGGTTAAGACATACGGAGAAAGATATATCCATACATACATATATATAGCCATAGCTTGTATGGTACGTGTTATAACAACTATACCCTAAAATCACAATATACCTATCTTAGAAAAAATTGATACACAGTCGTTTTGACTTAAGTTACATATATACATCTGTAATCGCAGCGAGAGAACTCTACCTAAATATATATCGTTTTGGCGTGATTGATTGAGCATCATAATTATTTGACACCTTCTATTATTACTATACTGTTATACAATTACGCCGGGGTCCGCTATCCTCACAGAGCTGGCATGCTAGTCTTGCACTTATCACCCCATTATTACACGCACACTGGTTTCGAAGACTTCTGTTTTTCCCACGAGTCAGTATTTGAAGCGTTTGGCCACGAAAGGCGAGTCTTGGCATCTTCATCCATGAACATTCGCATTTGTATTAAATCTGTCGTGAAATAGCAAGGTTTAAAGCGTTTGAATATCAAATAGCTGGCTCTTCTCCTTACATAAACGTAACACTGTATCTTCTTCCATTGAACCTAATCTATATCTTCAAAATATCCATTTTTCAGCTGGAGATATAAATATATTACGCGAGAAGCCGGGGATGATGAATATATTACATAAATTTATTTATGTTAATAATTATTTATGGTCTTATTAATCAGTTGTTTTCTGAGTGTTCAGCTCGCTGTTAGGAAATAACATTGTACCTTAAATCATTTTCAAAAAGCGACAACTAAGAGAACTGATTTTGAAATTGGCGCTCATATCGGTAGGCACTAAACACTGAAATCGAGATTTTTAACTGCCTCAATTCTTGTGTTGTTATGTTAATAATGTGTTTAGCAGAAATACCTTTGGGAAATCCTTAGTATACCTATATTGTTTTATTTTTTATATGTTTTAACCACAACGAATTCCTCTGGTTTCACTTGAGACCTTATTTGCATACTATGACATAATATGAACTAGGTATTTGAAAAATCTTAACACTTTTAATTCTCAAGTACCTACTAAATTGCTCATTTGTTACAATGTTTCTAATAATAATTATTGTAGCAGTAGAGATATAGTAAACATTAATTTTATTGAACTTTCCAGTGTTACGGCGATACGTGCGCTGCGGGGGTAAAGTATATCTTTGAGCCGATTAGTATGTAGTTGTGGAATGACAATTTATTCATGAGTTTGTTACATACCTTGAAGTTTGTGTGCGTTAGATGGGTATGCACGCAACTTGTTATCTACGAACATAATAATATGCCGTGTCTAGTAGTTTCTACGTCACCCTATACAACTGTCACTTACTTTACTTAATGTCCTATGTCCCCAAGGTGAGGCAAAGGGCGTCCACCGGTGTCCACTGTATACAACTCTGTTAACGCCAAATAGAAATGTCATGCTATTCAATGCATATTTTATTTTAGTTACTATTTTTATTATAAGTATTTGGGATTTTTTTTCGACCCTTTTATCATCTTACACTGGTCTCCTTTCAAAATGAGAGGGTTAAGGCCATAGTCTGCCACGCTGGCGATGTGCGAGTTGGCAGACATGATTTGCCTTAGAGAATTTAGTTTATGGAATACTTTTTTGTATATAAACAATTTTTGGGATATGTTTTTATATTTTAATAATAATATTTTTTAGTGTCTCGGCGGTTCCTGCTCTACATATGTAATGTATTTTTTTAAAATTTTCCAACATATAAAATACATAATTTTCATAGCTCTTATAACAGTGTCTGTTCAATAATGCAGTCGAAAAAGATTTTTTTTGTTTAGCAAATATTCATGGCTTGTATTAATTTAATATTGGTGTTGTATTGACAGTGACCACCCCTGTTAGTCGCAGTTCCGGCTTCGATTCTAGCTATTGACTTTAATTTGGTTATATGAATGATCCAAGATGTGTGTTTTACTTAAAAATATTTCTGAAAAAAAAAAAAATTCAAATGCTATTGACTGTAGCGTTTTATTTAATTATTGCAGTGTAATGGGCCCGGCTGTTTGTCAATGGTAATTATTTTTAATAAAGTTAATTTTTTAATTTGTATCCTTGCGGAATTTAACATACAAGTATATTGTGTATTAAACGGGTACCCACGTCGGTTCTGCCCTGACCGAGATACGCGCAACTGGGTCGAAATATTACCATATTTCTAACCTTATTGTAACAGTTATAGACGGTTCCATTAAATAATTGAGTTGTATTAACATTGTATTTCTTTGGCTGTTAAAAATAGAGCGCAAAATAAAATAATTAGGTTGTATTAATAATAATTTTGGAATTACCTTATGTTTGTCGGCAGAGTAGTGAGTAGCTCATAATTATAACAGTTGAGTCATGAATGACATTCGCTCACAAAACCGGTAAAATCAAGACTTCTGGTATGCCTTAAGGTTTTAGTGTCTCTCTGGGACCACACGCGGTACATACATATATATCGTATTTTCCTCAATTCTGGTTAATTCGAGGTTCGCACATGAATGAGGTTTCCACAAGATTAACTAGACGCGTGGTGGTCTTTCCACAGTAAATCATGTCTTCTGGGTTTCGTATTTCAGTATGACGGCGTTCAGATAGGTGGGGTGAAGGTATACGCAAAGCGGCTGGCCGCTTGAAAATAAAAATGAAAAGCTGAAGATCGAGCTCAATGGCGAGCTATTGGAGAGGCCTATGGCGAGCAATGACTGGAGCAGGCTGCTGCTGGTGAATTTAACGTTCAGAGCGAAAGTTCAGCTGCTTTGTCATTTGGATTTTGGCTGACACTTTCAGCGAAACGAAATTCAATTAAAACGTCTTAAAGGCTTCGCCATCGGCGTTGCGGGTGTTATAATCTAATAAATATTTATGAGATGTTAATTTTTGATCGATTATTCATAATTAATAACAAGAAGAATAAGAATTATTAATTTTTTACAGTGTATTGGCGAAAATTGCAGTGCACGGGTAATTAAAATCAATCTATGATTTATAATTTTAATCATAACTGTATGCATTATGAAGTTTTCAATGTATTAACATTTCAAGTTATTAACATTTCCTGTTCACCACCTAGCAAACTTATTGCAATTTCCTGTTGACTATTTTCAAAATACTTAGGGAATGAGATCATTACATTACAATATAATTGTAGTGATAGCGATCCCTTTGAGTCAAACCATGTCAGCTGACGGCAGAGTTTGAGATTACATATATGGAACTAGCCAGAGTTTGAGATTACATAAAAACGTAAGAAAACTGCTATAATACCCGCAGGGGTAGGCAGAGGTATGTAGTACCCTCTCACGTTTCACCAGTTATATTTATGTCACCACCATGCGTGGTGAGCCTATTGCCATATATTGGGCACCAAGGCACTACTAGAAATTTCTAGATTAGCTTAGGTACATAATATACATAGGATAGATTACTTAATTAAAAGAATTTATTATACTACTATACTATAACTTAGAAGGTATTCCACTGTGCCAATAAAACACCGGCTAAGTTGTAAAAATTTCATTTTTCCTCTTTTGTGCTTATTTTGTTTATAAGCGGAGTAATCATGTTTTATTGCAGTGCGATGGCATATCGTGCGAGGCCAGGGTATGTGTATTATGTATATGAATTGACATGACGTACTCTTTTTATTACTATTATACTCAAAGTATTCCAGTCAGGCTTGTCAAAGCTTTGTTTTTCCCGTATCTCACTGGCTGTTGTCAGCCCGTCGTGGCAGTTTGTATTCACTAGCGGCACAAACACCGGCTCTAATTAGGGTCTCGATATCTACAGCTGTTTGACATCTTGAGACGGGACCCGCTGTTGGTGTACGATCCGATGCAAAACTTGATTTGAAATGATTTTATTTACAACGACAGGTAAAACATTCGATATATTATTGTAAAGTGTTGTTTTTTCTTTCAGTGTCGTGGAAACAAATGCGATTCAGATGTTTGTATTTTAATACTTTTGAATAACTATTTTGAATTCCGTATGTAGTGTCCATCAACAGCAGCCGCTCCTCAGTGTGTGTTACTTGTAAATTGATTACCGGATGAAGCCGTCTGGAAATAATATATGTTTTTCTAGATAAAATCATCTTTGTCCATTGCACATCTCATTGCGGGATAAACATCCGTAAATACGAACAGGGTTTTTTTAGCCTGGTTGTTCGTTGGAATGCCTTTTTTTCAAATTAAAAATTAAGAAGCATATTAGTATTTTTGAATGAAGCTTTACTATATTTGGCCCTTCATTTTAGTTAGTAATGTTATATTAAAATTATTATTTTACTAAACTAAAATAGAAATTGGATGATCTGTTTGCTGTTAAATGTAAATGTGTTGACACTCATAAATATGTAGTTGCTTACTCTTTGTACTGTTTGATCTTATTGTTAGTAAAATGTTTATTAACGGCGCGTGTTAGTCGTAGAACTGAGGGTTCTGACGCCACAATTGGTTTAGTTTCATTATGATGACGATCATCATCTTCATCGCCAGCCTCTTTGTCCCACTTATACATAGGCCTACCCAGATGGGGTGTGTTCATATTCCCGGCGCTGGGCACGCTGTTATGATTCAGAGTAGTGTTATGATTGATTTTGTATTGTCAGATTTAATATTTTTTCTAGTGTCGTAGTTTCTCGTGCGTGAAGGTACAAAACGGTGAGCAGGCGCGCGGCGGGGGCTCGTTTGGACAACACTACCCGCAATACGATACTCGGGCAGAAGGTGTTGGTTACACCTATACCAATTACTAGCGAAAGCATAAAATAAATACATGTATTAAATAAAATCAATTACAATTTAATATAATTAAAACGAAGTTTGTAGCTTTTTTATTTCTTTACTTAAATTATTGTTCCGAATAGCTGCTGGCACGTCCGCTCAATTCATGAGTCAAGACAAATGTGACGACTTATGCAACTACCCTTCAATTTGCAAAGTTTTTAAAAGTTAGAAAAATCAATATTTGTCCAATATATTGGAATAAATACTTTCTTCGTTATTTTTAATGTTATATATGAATTGTTCTTAACTAGTAATCAATGACAATTTATCTTTCTGTGTGATAGAAGTAGGTGAACAAGACTGCCTCGTCTCTGTTCTTGATTAATACGAGTGATACAAATACAAGATAACTAGGAGTCCTTTTTACTTGTGAAAAGTAACGGAATTATTTCCAACAGGCCGGTTGCGGTTTCGAGACGGCAGACAAGTTAAATAGTTTCTGAAGGTGGCTGAAGATGTTTATTGTATTCGTTCACTGTTTAATACTGTCTGACAAATATTTACGAAGCCTCGTATTACACTTTACTTTTGTTATACGGACGGCTCTATATAAAAGTTCATAAGTTATATCCACCAATTAGCAAAGGAACTCACATCGAAAAAGTTCACCCTTATTTGTCGTGATTGTTAGGACAGGGTTGTCCCTTCTGTTCGGGTGCACCGCAAAGTACGGCTGGTGTTTGGACCTCTCAATAAATTTGACCTTTGCTTAATAAAAGGGCTTGGCAAATTTTAATACTTACGCTTAATTAAATGCAACCTTTTCCGTCGTTGTACCTATGTGATATATGTTATTGGTTTTGCGTAACAACATGCATTTTCCGCACAGGCTCACTGTGATTTAAGCACTAAACTTGCTTTAAAATGCACCGATATTAGCTGGACTAATGTATACTGAGCGATGCAATTAAAGTATGAGCGGTTGATGGTAGTCATAAAACAGACAACACTTTGTATTTAAAATCGTAACGACTTCCATACAGATACACTATTATAACTCACAAACACACCTATACAGACATATACGCATACGCACACGTGCCCAGATACACTGACACACACAAAATGTAATTCTGTTAGGCCGTGAGCGTATACATTTTAAATGGCGTGTAATGTATTTAAAATTTAAAGAAACCTTTGTGAACATGGTATGTATATGTAGTAGGATATACAAAGTTCTAGTGTAGATAAACATTTTTCGATTAAATATATTGATAATATAAAAATGACAAAAATAATACAATGCTCATACAGTAACAACAGGATCATTTCATCCAGAAATTTTACTACTATTGTGTGACCTTAACCCAAACGGGGATCGGTTCGGGATTAACTTGTCTGTTCATGGCCCTGAGATCCTTATTTAGGGCCGAACCCAAAGTTTTATGACCCTTCATGAGCCAAGTACAATCACAGATTTTATTATGAGATTAACGAACAAGTCCTTATTTATAATGAATGTTATAATAAGCCTTTAGTGTCTTGTATCGCTAGTTTTATGAAGTTTTGCTTAAAACAATAACTAGTGATTAAAAAACCCCCGATATAAAAATATGTCATATTTACAGTACTCGATAATGTTCACCTGAGATTACTATCTGCAATTTACGCCCTTCGAAAGTCAAGGTCACTTGCTAGTACCTCTTGGGGGTCGATCCTTTCTGCCCACCCAACATACGAGAGCGTAAAGATAAAGAGAGATATGTCGAATGGCATATAAAATGTTACCATATTGAACGTATTTAATAAATCTAACAATTATCAGCTTCAGTGTTGGTTGCGATCCTGTCTCTAGTTCCAAGAGCTGAATAGCTTGGAGAGGGCTGCCTGTGTTTTCTGATTTGAACAGCCGCACTAAAATCGGTTCATACGTGTGGGAGTTATGATGCAACATACAAACACAAATACATAGATACACGCGGTAAACTTATAAAATCATTTGATTTTGTGTCGAGGATTAAACATTTCCGTTTCTGCGTGGCGAAGCGCTTTCCTTTCCATTTATAGGGCCTGTG